>JABUQX010032214.1:0-52500 GCA_015478945.1 Trachelipus rathkii
GCAAGAGTTATATATATATATAATATATAATATTATACTATATTAATATAATAATAATATAAATGTAATATATATATATATATATTAGTATAAAATATAATAAATATAATATATATATATATATATATAATAATATTATATATATTATAATTAGTTGAAAAAGTCTTCAAGAAAGTGCTCGTGGGGAAACGGCTTGTATATATATATAATATATAAATAGTATATATATCAATTATAGTATATATATATCATATATAAGAGATTTATATATATATATATAGTATAAGTATATAGTAATATATAATATAATATAATATAATAATATATATATAATATATAAACGATTTGTTAAAAAGTGGTGGTGGGAAAAAACGTGTGTATATTATATATATATATATATATAATAGTATATATATATATTATTATAATATCATATGATATTATATATATATATAGTATATAAATATTAATTATATATATAATATATAATATAAGTATATACTATAGTAATATATATATATAGTAATACTATATATTCAGGGGGTTCGTATTCGTGTTGAACCGTCTCTTCTATATATTATACGAATATATATATCTATAATTATTATATATATTAATATATATATATAAGTATAATAATATATCTATATATATATAGTATATTATATAAAATATATATTCATAATATCTATATAGTATATACTATTAGTTAATATATATATTATAATATATAGATATTATATTATATATATACTAATATATATATAGTATATATATATATATATATTAGTATATAAATATATATAAAATAATAATAATATAATATGTATATAATATATATAATATACGATAGTAATATATCAGAGGTGGGTACTTCCGCTCTTTAGTCCGCTAGTCCGCTAGTCCACTCCGAGCGGACTACCAAGAATAGGTGCGGACTAGCGGAGGTGCGGGATTCGTTCAGAAATAGCAAACTATTGTAGAGAATGATTCACAAAATAAGTTTCCTGAATTTTTGGTCCGCACCTTTTTTAAAAAAATGAAAAATATTAGGTAAACTGTGATATGCACATATTAATAATACAAGAATAATTTATCTTAAGTTAATAACTAATTATAACTTTTAGTCTAAGACTTAGTTTTTTAATAATTAAAAACTTCCAAAAATAACCTCAACCTCCTTAAAGGTACCTATATAATAAAAGCATGTAATATTGGTTTACAAATATGAAAATGCCTAATAATAATTTATAACCTTAAATAATGTATATATTAACTATAATATACTAGGCAATACCTAAATCAATTCTGTTTAAACCCTAAATAATAATAATATAAGTATATATATATAAATATATATTATATCTATATAATTATTATATATATATATATATGATCAGTGTAGTATATATAATTATATAAATCTAGTATATATATATATATAGTATATATATATAATATACTATAAGTATTTATTTATATCTACATCAGAATCTGATTAAAATAATATTCATCGACAGATATATAATCGGTATACTATATATAACTATATATAAATTATATAGTATTATTTATATATTATACTATATATATATAAATAAATATATTATATTATACTATAATATAGGGCTACCGGAGCTGATACGTAGCTTTATGGTCTCTCCTTTTCATGAAGATTTTGATCCAAATTCTCAAACGTGTTACACAAGCATGGAAAAAGACCTTGCTTATGGTGCTGATGCTAATTCTTCAATAGAGGATATATAGTATCATTCACAATGAGTACCTCTAAATTAGCTAATGGTATTCTGCTGGAATGAACTGACACCTATCATCTCGCATAGCCCAACTTCATTCAATTCCCTTTCAAGCTTCATAGGATTAATTTGTTGAACTTGTTTCATAAAATATATAATACACGTATACCATGTTACCTGATGCTCCTAATCCATATGTATATGGGTGGGGTATTTTGTAGGTCAATGAGAAGGTCGCCATTTTTACTGCTTTTAATTTGAGCACCTCAACTTCTTTGAAGAGAGTATTGCAACCTTTGCCTTCTGTTCAGATATTTGATTGAAACTGAAAAATTTTTAAATTTTTTAAATTTTCAATCAATTTTCATATAATAGATTATAGTTTTCGATTGATAAAGCTATTTAGTATTATTATTAAAGATCTTTTTGATCCACATTATAAGCGGGAGACGTGCGGACGTGCGGACTTGCGATACTGCGGAAGGTTTGAAAATGTCTGAAGTAATGGTGCGAGACGCTAGCAGGACTATTGTTTTTCTCGAGGTGCGGCAGGTGCGCTTAGCGGAACTTACACCTAAAGAGCGAAGGCTGCCCACTCTTTGAATATATATTATAATATAATATATATCCTAATCCATATATATATACTATATATATATATAATATATATATATATATATATAATAATATGTATATGATCAATATGTTGAATTTATTCCTATGATAAGTCATATATGACCTTTAAGTAAACTGTGGTTCTCAAAACTAATGTTCCTGAAATTATTTGGAAATAATTTTTTTATTTTAGTTAAGAAAAATTAAAAATTGATTTGCTATAAAAAAGAACTTACTTTTTATATTTTTTGTAAATTCCAAATCTGATTAATTTTCAAGTAAAGATGTTTATTTAGAATTTTTTATGTTTTTATAATAGTATATACTATATATATAATTATATATATATTATATAGATATAAATATAATATATAATATTAATAATACTAATATATCTTACTATATATATATATATAGATTCAATTATACACTATAACTTAATTTATTATATATATATCTAGCTAGATTAGTTTAATCTAGCTATTATAAATTATTATAGAACTAATATATATAATATAAATAGTTAACTACTTTGTCGTACTAAATACTTTATATATATTCTGCATATATAGTTAATAATATATACGTAATATATATAATAATAATACTAGTATATATATGTATATATTATAATATAATCTATATATATATAATAATAATATATACGGAGTGGTCAGGATTTTTTTAATGCTTCACATTATTAAATGAAATTGTCAGTAAGAAAATTAATATTTTGGAAGCAGCCGGAAATTCTAAGGATGGGATTTAACTTTTTTTTTTTTTTTTTTTTTTTTTTTTTTGAAGTAAATTTTTTTTTAACTAAAGACATATCCTAGGGTTAAACCGCAAAGATGGGCAATGGATCGGGTCTCTCGCCCGCGCGGTGGACGACGGGGGCGGGACTAATCCCCCCTCCGGGATGGTCTCCGAACCCCCGCTCTTTTTTGGGTGTCGCGGGTTTCCTCCGCCCCTCCCCCCGGGGTATGAAAAATCCCCCCCTCTGTCCCCGTGTCTTCGCTATTTACTAAATAAAAATACTTAAAATTTTTTCCAAAAAAAAAAATAAATTATTTCACCAATTGAATTCCCGACGGGGGACAGGACAGAGGGGGGGACGTTCATACCCCGGAGGAGGGCGGAGGAACCCTCGCGACCCCAAATACCAAAGAAGCGGGGGTTCCGGAGACCATGCCCCGAGGGGGGATTAGTCCCCCCCGTCGTCCACTCGGGAAGCGAATATAGACCCCGACTCTCTGTATTATTGCAAACCCCATAACATCTTTATTTAAGAAAAAATTTACTTCAAAAAAAAAAATAAAAAAAAAAAAAAGTTAAATGCCATCTTCGAATTTTCGGCTGATTCCAATGATATAATTTGTTTTACTGTAGGGACGCCGTTCTCAATAGCAACACGTATTGTGAGCAATTATACAAAATCTGATCCATGCTACATATATATTAATATATAGTATATATAATATAATATATATATATATAATATAATAATATATATATATATAATATATGATATATATATATATAATAATATATTTTTGTATAGTTTTAATAATAAAAAAATAAATAATATAATTTGAAATAATTGATTTAAAGTGAAAAAATACTACCAGTAAAAAGTCTTCCAAACCAACTTTAAAGCATTCTTTACCAAAATAAAAAACACCCCAACCTTTCCAATACTATATTATTTTGAGAACCACAGTTTACTTAAGGTCCTATATATATATTATATAATAGTATAAATATATATATATATATATATAATATATATATATGTATAACTACTATTATATATATATATATATATATATATATATATATATATCTAATATCTATAAATATATATATATATTTATATATAAACACCTATATATATATATATAGTATAATAAATATATATATGATATGATATAGTATATATACTATATATATTATATATCTATAATATATATATCATATATATATTATATAATATATATATCTATATATATAATATCTATATATATAATATATATATAATATAATAATATATTATATATATATAAATAGATATATATGATATATATATATATAGTATATTTTTCTAATATAATATATGTTTATTGTATTGCTTTCTATGTAGATCTCGGTAAGGGAGCAAAACAGAAGTTATTAATTTTTACATTATAAACACATTGCTTTGAAGAGACTGCTATAAAGAAGGACCCAATACCTTTGATAGAAAATTCAGACACGTCTTTTTATAAAAAATATTAGCAGGCTCCACAAATATAATATATAAATATATAGTATAAGATATATCTTATTATATATATATAATATATATATAAATAATATATATATGTATATAATATCTATATATATAATAGTATATAAAGTATATAAGTATATATATAATTATTATATACGTCATAGGATTTGAGCTACATTTTTTATCTTATAACCCAGAACGTTGGCTTTTCAAAGTTAGGTAAGGCAGCTATACCCGCAAAAGTGATACTTCCAATAATTCACGATAAATATTATGGTTTTCTCTCTGGATAGTATTATTAAGGTCTCAAATATCGACATAATCTTCGGGATTTCGGTACACGAATCTATGTCAAATTCATATTAGGAAGAGAATTGAGATAATCTTTCACATCTTTTTAAAATGAAACTGTCTGTGTTAACATTTTCGGCTTTGAAAACAAAAAAATTTCGCAGTTAAACGCTAATAAATAAATCTAAAATAATAGTTTTAATTATCGTGTTTTAAATTTACCAGCGCAAGAATATACAAATTCTAGATTTTCAACAAAATCCTTTCATATAAAAAAAAGTAATATTCTCATAATAATAGTTATACACTTATTAGATGATAATTAATATACCGAAACCACCACAGCCGTAATAAAACACAACTGCCTCACTTTTGATATTCTACATCATACAACGCTCCTATTTGTCATAACTCTACATAAGTTCCTAAAAAAGAAATAAACGCGCTGAAGTGCTAGCAACCCTGAGAGTTGTCTTGGCGCTCTTCGCTCCCGAAAAGCTACGGGCATGCACAGACCATAAGAGAATCCTGCCTGATAAATGAAGCGATTGAATAAAACTTCAAGTAGTGCAAAAATCATACTCTCATTTAAACGTCAATCTTGATGTCATCTAATACATTAACAAAAGTTCAAAGGAAGAAAGTCAGCGACATGCAACCTCGAAAATTTCAGCAGGCAAAATCAGGAATCTTTTTTGCGATAATTGCTAAATGGAAAATCCTGATAGAAACTCAAAACATCTTGGGCATCCTATCATATACGTGGGAGGGGCGGGCCAGGCGATGGTGCGAGGCGGGCTGAGGTGACGGGCGAGGGCGAGGGCGAACGGGCCGAAGGTCCAAGTTCCCCCCCAGAAAAAAAAAATGGATTCGTCACCCCCTCCTCCATGGCCATATGGATTGTGAGGGCTGATCTGAAACCCTGGTGCCAAATTGATTCATGGCCCTCCTTCGCTTTCACTAAAAACAGTAGGTAATCAATAGTGCTTTTGGTCCTATATAGAAGTATCTATAAGCTTCTCCAGCAGGCATTCCGTTCTCTTCACTCTCTACAAGCGCTATGTAAACGAACATACTCCTTCAACATATTGATAAAATATCTACCCTTCCATCTATCATCACTTACGAGTTGGAGGCCTAGAATAATGAGGTTGGTAAAGTCAAGGATTTGCCGACTTGTTCTGGTTCATGAAATATTTCATTAATTTTTACAGCGTTCGCAGTTTTTATTCCAATTTCCAATATGTTGAAAACCATCTCTCTCTTCCTCTAAACTTCAACTCTGGTTTTTAATAAAACCTAGATCTTTGACCGCTCCGTCCGGCCCTACTCTGTTTCTTCTTACTGTCCCTATCCTCAAAAGGCGAATGCTGCGCATCCGTACACAAAGTTGTTGATTTTTTTTTTTAATTTGGAATATTCCAAACTTTCCATCTTCTGACTTAGACTTTCTTGCCAATTGACAACTAAATTCATGTGTTCTGTTTATATATTTCGAAAATCTATCAACTATCCTAAATAATTTAAGTCCAAAGTAAAGAGCATTCTCTCCCCTTCTTCTTTCTTTGAAATTATTATTTTGGGTGATTTCACTCTTCAGCACTGCCAATGACTTTCTTCTAGTTCTCAAGATACAGTTGATGAAGTTACCTTCCACTTCTCTATCCAAAAAAACTTTCATCAAATGATGCAGATTCCTGTTTTGAAGTCTAATCCAACATTCTAAACTTTTTCCTAACTTCCAATCCTTCCCATTTTCCTCTTAAACCCCTTCCGTCTCTGGGTTCCTCCGATTACCTTTTTATCGATATTTGTATCCAGTTCTATTTCTACGAGTCTTGCCCAGGTAAAGACCCCGCCCTCCTCCCGTCCCCGCGACGATAGCAGACGCTGTTGTCACTTCCGTCCGCAAACTGGTGAGATCTTTTCCTTCCACTGAAATTATTATTGCTTCATGGGGGAGGGGGGAGCAGGTCTCTCTCGAAGTCTGCAGAAGGCATAACCCGACGTGATTCCTCTCTCGCATGGAGCAGTGCAATCCATTGTCTTTCACTTCAACTAACCAGATAAACCTATACATTTAATCTCTCTGACAATTACTTACCTTCCAAACTCTCTTTATTTCTTTTTGACAACTTTGTCGATCTTGTCTTATATAGCGCAAATCATTCTTGAATTCGCACACATTAAAGCAAACAAATCTTTTCTGAATCAATCTCAAAATTGCAATCAAGCTAAGGCAAAAGAGATGGGACCTTCTGTTCATGTTGCGAATACGCTTTCCTGCCGCAGCGTCTCCATAAGGGGTCTCATCCACCCTTGTATTGGATTAATGTGCGTTCCTATCTGTAAACAATTCGGTGAACATCAGTAGGTGCCATGACGGGGGTTTTCCATTAACTTTGCTAGTGTCGTGTCTTGCGAACTAATTTTATCCTAAAGGATATGACACACTTTCCTACTCCCATTGCATACATTTACTTCTGCCAGAGACCAAACACCCAAGATACATTCCTTTCCTTATTTACAACTTATTTTAAATCAATTTCGAACTAAATCTGTGAGGTTTCTATCAATGGATACTATGATCTATATCAATGGCAACAAATATTTCAGTCTTTTTTAAAATATCTTGCTTCTCACAAGACTGTTCAATCTTCCCATCCAAATGCTGAGATCCTCTTTTTTATGGGACTTTAATGTACTACAATGATTGCAGGCCACTTTAATACTGATCAAGGGAGGGAAGGTCAAACTATTCAGTATTCTTAACGATCAGGAACAATTGATAAGGGGAACATACACAGATGTATATATTCCAGATCAACATAACCAATTTTATAATACTCTTGACTGTTCTTCACCAGTACTTTGTTCCTTTGATAAATTCACCATTTCCCATCTGGTTGGTAACTCTGACCAGTTACTTATTTTACTTATAATATCTATAATATATCTTAGTGACACTTTAATTGACCTCTTACATATAATCTTACTCTCTGCTCTATTTCTCTTTATATCTATATATCTCTCTTACTCTCTATATATATAATATATACTCTCTCACTATTTACTATATACTCTTTACTTACTACTCCGTACCATTCATACTCTATATATATAATACAATTAATATTGTAGTTTCATTCAATAATTTAATAATTTTCTAATCTTTGTATCGCCTATTGCCGAGCCGGAATAAAAGGCGTTTTTTTTTCTGTGCGCTCCTGCTACTGGCTCAAGCTCAAGCTCCGGCTTTCACGCTCCGGCTTACGGCTCAGAGTCTAAAATTTTCAGACTCCGGCTTACTCTTCAGGCCTCTACAAAATTTTGCGTTCGTTGCTCGGCTCACACAAACCATTGGCGCTACGGCTCTAAATCTTACGGGCTTCCCGTGCTCCACTACCGGCTTCCCGCAGCCGAGTATGAACTCCCTTCATGTCTATGGTTTTGGGCTTGTTTCATTAGTAAAGGGTGGGGAACACTGTACTTCCTTCATGAAAAAACACAACCATGAACGGTTCTACCGTATTTAATCAATTCTTAAGACACAACTTCAGATGCAACGGCAATCCATAGAGACAAGAACAACTTCATGCTGATGGGTGCAACATGCAAGTCGGTGTTGTGGATCGTTAAAAATTTGTCCAGACTCCGACTCCGTTCCGATGCAACTCTCTTGGAAAATTACTACGACATCACTCCGACTAACCGATCCACTCTTTGAATATCTGCTCTGACTCGATCGACTCCGAACTCCGACTCCACTTTTGAAATTACGATCCGACTACTATCGTTAAGTATTGAAATTATTATATTAAACAATTATACCATATATATTAATATATATATCTATATATACTATATATATTATATAATATAATATATATATATATATATATTATAATATATTATATATATATATATATATATTTATATATTTATATAAATATATATATTTGGTCAGTTTATAATAACTGCAGTAAAAGCACGTTCGATTTGTAAGATAATTCACTCCTAAATCTAATTGGTAAGTGATTGATACTAACAGGAAGTTATCTTTTATATCATATAATATATTATATATATATATTAATATATTAATATGTATATATATATATTATATTATATATATATATATATATACAATATAAATTAAAAAGTATATATATATTATATATATATATTATATTATATATATATGAGAGTTGTTGTTACTGTGTTAATGTATAGTAGTGAGATATGGTTTTGGGAATAAGATGTATGATCAAAGTAAAAATGGGGTTCAGATGGAACATCTTAAGGGCGTGTTAAGGTGTGAGAAGAATTGATAAAATGAGAAATGATGTATTAGAGAATGTGTGGTGTGGGGTAAATGAGAGAATAAATGAAGTAAGTTGAGATGGTTTTGGATTCATCATGTGGAAAGGATGGATGATATACGGTTGGTTAAATTGGTTAAGCGGTGTATAGTGGTGAGTGTGATGGGAGAGTGGAACGCGCTGGGAGATACGAACGATAAAGTGGATTGAGTCAGGTCCAAGAAATAGCATGGAGGAGAGACATGTCGAGTTTTGATGCAGAGGCGCGAAGAAAAGGTGACATCAATCAGGAGTAATACAAGTTGATAGGTATTGGTATAGTGGCCACATGACGACAGACGAGGGATAACACTCACCAAATTCTTTAACGAAGATGCATAGTGGAAGGGGTCCGTCGCTGTCCCCGTGAAGCCTTAAGGTGGTTTTCTGAATGCGACGAGTTTTCACTTAAAAGGTATAAAGGGGGCAGTAAGGCTGTGCTTCTTTCTTTTCGCTTTCGTCATATTATTCCTTCACTTCTTTTTCTGTTTCTAGTGCATGTACAGATTACCCCCAGTCTTGGGGAGAGTAGGTGGGGTGATGATAGATGAATCGAATGAAGTTGGATATTATATATCTTGACCTATATATATCTATTATATTTCTAATATTATATCACTATATATATATATATATATTATACTTACTCTTATAAATATTCATCAAAATACAAAATCTATATATATATTATTTATTATATATATTAAATTTACTATATCTATCGTCATGCTATATAAGTATCTATATATAATAGGAGAATAGCAAAAAACATTTCGGGGTGTTTAGATTAAGAATTATATATAACTAATATATATTATATTATATATATATATATATATATAGTATTATATATATATATTCATATACTATTACCTATATTATATATATATCTATTATTATATCATATTATTTTTGTTCTATTTTTAAGAAATATATATCTATGTTATTATATTTATATATATCATATTCTAATATATATTATATATATTATATATATATATTACTATATATATTATATATATATATTAATATATATCTAATATATATCCTTATATATATATATATATTAGTACCTTATTATATCTTATCATATATAGTATTATACTATACGTACTATATAGTATTTCTCTTATATATAATATAATACTATATTATTATATATCTATAGTATATATATATATTCACTATATATATCATACTATATATTCTTATATATATATATATCTGCCAGCATCCGTGAAAACTTCAGGCATGTAACTAGAAAACTATAAAATATACAACGCAAAATCAAGATATTCATTTTTTAATTTACAGTTCTCGAGAACTTTTACCCGCAGAAATTTAAAAAAAAAATTAATATTATTGATAATTCTATCTTTATAACTCCATATTAACTATTAGTAAGGTGCAGGCTTGATTGACTTGAAAGACCTTAAAAGCTGCAGTCTCGAGAGAAATAGTTTACCTATACCGTTTAAAAAAAAAAATTTTGAGAAAAATTTTTTTTTCCAACTTATATCGCTCCCTTTTATAGTGGGGTTGACTGCACGGAGGGACAGGGGGGGCGAAGTCCGCTGCTCCCGGTAGGAGAAAACCGACTCCTATCAAGTTTTGTTTATCCGTGGTATTTCTGTCGCTTTTAAAAAGAAAAAAAACTCAACATTTGCAACTTTCCGTCCACTCGCTATCCAATGAATGGTATATTATTACCTAACCAATCGTACTTCATTCATACATCATTTTTACCAATTTTAATTTTTTTAAAAGTTTTATTTTTTATTTTTATTTTTTCTAATAAAATTTTCCGATACATAAGTATGAGATTAATAAAATGATATTTTACTTTAGTAAAAGGCTATTATAGTTTTTAAGTTACATGCCTGAACTTTTGGGATGCTCTCATATATAGTATATATATATATATACTCTCTACGGGATATAATTATTCTATATCTATATCTTCTATATCTATATATATATATATATATTATATATATTATACTTATTTATATATATATAATAATATATATTAATATCTACTATATATTCTATATATATATATATTGATTCCGTGCATCAATAGAAGGTTGATCATAGAAGGTTGAATGTTTCGTAGCCGTCAGGACAAATGAAGATTTTCTTCGCATGGTTTTGGGTCGACAGGGCTAGCAACCGGTCCTTTCTTTTTGCTTGTATTACTTCTTGGCCCAGCGTTAGAATCTTATGCGCTTAGAAGCACGATCTCCTTGGAGAGCTCTGGGAGCACGAGTTTTGAGGCCTAATGGAAGAAGAGGTTTAGTTCGCTGAATAGGGCGAAACCAACATGGAGTGTTTAACTTCAAGATCATGGCGTCGGATGCTATTGAGATGAGAAATGGTTTATGGAGTGTCCTAGGGGCTTGAGTTTGGGCCAGAAGAAGAAGATGCTAGGACAACTGACATGGGAAAGCTTCCTGGGAGTTTGTTATCGATATGATATATTCTTATCTATCTCTCTATAATATATCTACTATATTACTAACTATTATTAATACTATTCATTAATATACCTATATATAATATATATATTATCTATTATATTATATATATATTATATATGTATATATATATATATTATAATATATGGCAGTAATAGCAAAAAAAATTTCGGGTGTTTTAGATTAAGAATATATTTATCACTGTATAAAATACTATATATATATATATATATATATATATATCTTATATTACTATATACTATATATATATATATATCTATATCTATTACTATATATATATATATATACTCTATATCCTCTATAATCATATATCTATCTTTATCAAGTTTATTACTTGAACACAAAAATAAATTTTATAGCAAATGTTTAACAAGAACAATGTTGCAATGAAACAAAACCAAGACAGATTTTCTCTGATAAATCTAACAATTTTGAACTTTAACAGATAATTAATAGTATATTTCTTGTTTATAATTGTGAAGCTTATGATGACCACTTGCTAATTTCGGAGCAGTATCTCCTTGCTATTCACGGGGCTTCGCTTTTTGCTTCTGAGCTTTTCTTCAAGCGGTCTTATCTTGCATTATTTATTATTTTTTAAAATTATAACTAAAATGTCATAATGAAAACTACTATTGTTTCCATTATTATAAATTTAATTTCCAAAACTATCAAATTTTGGATAGTACTGTCGATGGAATATATGTAACTTTATAAAGATTAGTTAAGTATGGATGTTTGACATACTTTTTTCTTACTGCTTTTTTCATTTGCACTACAGAAGAGCATTGAAATAAACAAAAATCCTTTTCAATTTTAAAATTGGTTCTCTAAATACAATGCCTTTGCAATTTTAAAATCGTAACTTCGCTAAATTTATTCATGAAGCTCAGAAGCTTTGTGCAAAACCTTCCAATGTTTGAATAATTTTTCTTTGACGTTTGCTACTGAGAATTACTCTTCTAAACCATCGAACATTTCAATAATTTCAGTTAAGAGCAGTTGCTGTCACTATATCGGAGATGCAATGTAATACATAGATGAAGAGTGATTTTGAGAATAAGTTAAGCATAATATCTATATACTTATTGCAGTGTTTGATTTTGCTTAAAAATTGAAAGGAGTGTTAAGTTTTTCTATAAAGGTTAATATCTTGATTCATTGAGTTCTGTAATGCTCAAAATGCTTTAATCAATTTATATTAGGGTGTAAAATCACTCGATTTTCTCACTCTACCTTGTGTCGCCATTTCTCGTGTGCTGCACTTGCGAGCCTTATATTTCTCGATCAATTTTTTTTTTTTTTTTTTAAAATAGTAGTCGGCGCCTTGGCATCTAAAATAGCATATAGTTTGCATTGATGTGCCTTTAAAGTTTTTAATCGGAGTTGTAACTTCATTCAATGTGAACCAGTGATGAATATATCCTAACGCATTTTATTTTGACCGCTTAAACCATTCTAAACATTTCGTTCATTTCGCTTTTAAACTATCTATCGTTGTGCCAATCAGAGAGTTAATAATTATATCAAAGTTCGTAGTAGTATTTAGCTAGATAGAGATCATAAGGAAACAAAGAACAAGTAGAGGCCCACATGGATATGAAGACTGTAGTTCAATAAATATTTATCAATACATTGCCCATTGTCCGCCTCCGCGATAAACACAACTACACACAACCCTAAGCTGCTATGTCAATTCCTAAAATAGGTCATATATATATACAGTATACTACTCTCAAAAGTAAAATCTTTAGCTAAGGTTATGTAAAAATACAAGTTTGAATAGTTTTATTGTGATAATCCCTGGTAGCTAAACATGCGTTTTCCTTTTAATATTCATCTAAAAAACGCCCATTTGGCTACGTACAGAATATTAACTATATGACACAAACAATCCATATCCGTATCCCATCCTTTCTTTAATTGTTGCAAGTGGAGTTACTAAACCACCTCTGCTGAGAAACCATCGTCAAAATTTTTACAACACTATTAGAATCGAATAAGGTTAAACACTGTTTACCTAATTTTCATTATTGTGGTTCTCGCTAGAAAACTGTCCGTGGTAAGTATTTTATAGACTAAGAATGGAGGAAGGTGAGAGATTGAAGGGGATAATGGATACTGCGGAATCTAGATTGGATGTTGGAGTTGGTAAGAGTAGAGAAAGCGATTCGGAGTGCTGGTGGGAGTTGTTTTGCAGGAGGAGCTTGGATGGAAAAGCAGGAATGAAATAGAAGCATACAGAGACAGAAGATTTAAAAGTCACCTGAAAATCCGGGAAATTGAGAGGAGGATGAAGAAATGAATGGTGAGCAGAGGAGGTAGGTAAGGCGGTAAATACTGCAATTATCATCTCGGAGGGTGTTTTGACAGAAGAGGGGGAGGAAGTGGAGAAGAAAGATTACGCGAAGAATGAGAAAATAATGGATTACGTTATGAAAGCGGTATGACCATTGAAAGATAAAACAATCGGAAATAGAGGTTAAAAAAGTGATTTTAAACTAGTCAATACTGACTCAAATGCTGCTGTACGGAGCTGAAAGATGGAACAAATCAACGAAAGAAGAGTGCAGAGTCGAATACAAGCGGCGATAAGATGAGGATTTGGATACTATGATTGAGAAAGAGTACAGAGAGACAGAATGAAATGAAGTTATAGAGAAATTAGGATGTGAAGAAGAATGAACACTGAAGAGGATTGTGGGGGAGATTGAGATGGTGGGGACATCTTGGAGAGGATGGAGCAGGAGAGAATGACGAAAGAAGATGGGATCGGACCAAAGAGGGAGAAGAAACAGGGGAAGATGCGTGGAAGAAGCAGGTGGTGCGGAAATCGGTGGAGGGCTCTCTCTGAAACGTGTCGGCCTACAAGAATATGGAGCGCTGGAGAAGAGGCTGTAGCCAGGAAGAGGGACGTCTGGAGAAGATGCTTGCGCGGCTGACAGGAAGAAGAATCTTTCTGGGAGAGAAACAGAAAGAATATAAAATTATATATATTAATAATTTATATTAGTATATTAATATATATATATATATATATATATATATAAGCTAGTATATATTATATATATATAGTTATATATATATATCTATAATATATATTATTATTGGAACAGCAGGCCACTTCAAACTAAGAATTTTCACCAAATAAATATGTTTCCCCGCCCTTTTAAAAATTCTATTATAACATTACTACTTAATTTGCTTTTGATTAAACTATTATTTTTATTAGTTAAAAATTGAGTATTCAGAGATCTTAAGATCAAAAACTTTTGATACAATAATTTAAGGAGGGGTTAAGGATTATATATATTATATATATATAATTATCATGATCTCGTATATTACTATATCTATCTATGACTATAGATACTATATGTATATATATTTACTAGCAATATAATATATATATGTATATATATATTTCTTACTATTATAATAATTAAACTACCTACATAACGTGAAAGCCTTTAACCAAAAAAAACATGAACTCATCTAATATCAATCTATCATTGATGATTAGTCTTTAAAATAGAATAGCATTGCTAGGGTTTCTTCATTTTCTTCTTCTTTGGTTCTGATTTTATAATGCAAAGAGCAGAAAAGGAGTTCCACGTAACTTGCGGTTGGAGGAGAGAGTAACAGCATTCAGGCTTCTTGTACATATGTCTTGATATCTTCGAAGTGACATACAAATTTTTCAACCTTTTTTCAGTGCAAAAAGAAATTTAATTTTAAAGTTATGGAATTAGTGTACAGGATTAGGGAAGGACTTGAGCTTTTTCTTGAACCAGTTGAAGCTTTCGACTAGGCTTTTCAATATGTAGAAGCTTTTCATACTAATATTCTGAACTTTCTGAAGGAATGATTGAGAAGGTAGTAACGGAGATAGTTGTAGTTTATCACTTACAATATAGGCTTTCTAGATGTAATCCCTTTTTCATCTTTGAACTTTCGAACCTTTAATCCACAAGGCAATTAGAAGGGCAGATTAACAATGCTTTTTTGGTTTATGTTAGTCTATAGTTAATGCTTTAACCTCCTGTGATTGAGATCACATTATAGACAGACAGTACGTATAAGCTTCATGTGTAATGAGAGAATTTTCTTCGTTCAATGTGAATAAATCTTTTTTCCTTCCGTAATATATAAATATAGATTGGTTATACAGGTTGACAGGTTGAAATTATAAATACAATTATAACACCAAGGTGAGCGGTTAAAAATCCTTCGAAGTAATTAGCAAAATGCTAGCCACTTATCTTTGATGATGTAGAGAAACGTCGAAAAGATAGATAAAACGTACCCTGAATCTTGCATTTGAAGTCATTCCACAGTGTCACAGTTTAAATATATTTGTCAGTTCAAAATTTTTCGACTCAAATACCCAATCTATTTGAAAAGTTTACACAAGATCGATCCGACTCCCGCACTAACCGACCTCTTGAATAAT
The DNA here is from genome assembly GCA_015478945.1 of Trachelipus rathkii. Lineage (NCBI taxonomy): Eukaryota > Metazoa > Arthropoda > Malacostraca > Isopoda > Trachelipodidae > Trachelipus > Trachelipus rathkii. Next base: position 16,245 of record JABUQX010032214.1, read on the forward strand.
TTTCCGATCGATCCGACTCCGATCCTCCTCTCTTCAAAGATATACTACTCCAAATCCGATCCGACTCCGATTAACCAGACTTCGATCGATCCTTCCCCGACTCCCGTTCGACTCGATCAGCCTTTTCAAAACTAGACTCGCACTCCGGCGACTCGCATCCGACTTCCCCGACTCAAACCCTGATGGCCAGGGGCAACAATGTTACAAAATGGTTGATAAATAATTACAGAATTTTGGGATGACTGGCTAGCCGGATCTCATCCGATCGGAGTATATGCATATCTCGTAAAGGTAAGCTTTATACAATATACTGGCTCGTCGAGAAGTTACAATTCGAAGCCATAAAAAATGTATTGTGTAAGGAATCCGTGAATTTGGTAAAACGACGAATTCTACTGCCAAAACGTCTAAAGAAATATGTCTCAAAACTTTAAAGGGAGAGATAAGCAATATATGTATGGGGTTGTGGTCTAGTGGGATTGGGGCAGCAATGTCATTTTTTTTCGCATCCGCGGATGCGGATGCGGATGCGGATGTTTTTATTTTAACATCGCGGATGCGGATGCGGATGCGGATCGTATATGATGTTTTGTATATATATATATATTATATATATATATTATATATAACTATATATAATATTATTATATAGTAGTATATATATTAATATATTATATATATATAGAACGTATATAGTATATATATATTACTTCAAGGGTTTTAGCACATTATTAATATAATTGGTGTTACCAGGGTGAGGGACTGGGACCAACTCAAATTGCACACACCACGTTTTTTCTCCTTTTTGCATTAATGAAAAAGATTTTACAGAGATGGATTATATATTTTCTCCGGCCCCTTTGTTCTATTCTGTCGTTAGGTCCCTCTCGGATCTTCTTCTTGCATCAGCTAATTTGAATGTCAAATTAGGAAGGTTGGGCTTGAGAACATATTTTTTTCTGAGAGCAGCATTGTAAATTCTCGTTGAATTTAGAACATAAGTTGGTGGACAGGCCAAGAGTATATTCTTGCAAGTTTACTCAAGCGTGGTAAACATTTTGCCTTCACTTTACCGAACTGATTGGATCATCTTTGAATTAATCGTTTTTCTTTGTGATAGTTTTCAATCATTTGCAACACATCTTTTGGTAACGTGTTTTCTTTTCTCACTACTGGACTGGTAGAAATTCTTCCAGTGAAACTGTTATTGATTTATTTGTAGAAGGTGCTGGTTCTATCTTTTTTTCTCGTTTTTTTTCCTTTAATGGGTGGCGAATAATAGACTGTTTGGATTGAATTTTTTCAATGCAATTATAAAGTATCGATTTAACTTGTTCTAATATTGTTAACAAAAAAACTGCCTGTCTAACGGGGATCTAAGTAGTTTGCAATAGTATAAAGGTTATTAATTTCCACAGAACTCCACAAGGTTTTTTCTAGCTCTCGTATTAATTACTTTTTTTCTTTTTCATCCCGTCATCATTTTCATTTGAAAGTGGTTCAACTTCCTTATAGTTGAGATTAATGGTATTACTCGGAACAGAAGCCGTAGAGGCGCTGATTTTTTGGTAGCTAATTTTTTCAAATGGTTTCACTAGCTTAATGCAGTGTGATATGATGTGCATTTTGCACCATTAATAAAAATGGTGTAATTTGAGTACGAACTGCGTACGAGCAAGAGTTTTTTTGAGCATATTGTTAACTGAAGTGGGTACTATTCCAGCAGAGTTGGAATGTCTTTGATAACATAAGATATGGAATATCAAAAGCCGTTTTTGAATTGGCTTCAACTCGTTTTCATTTTCATTTTCTTTGTTAAAATTCATCTTATGTATTTTTGATTGTGATATGAAAGTGTTCTTATATAGTAATTGTTGGACAATAAGAACGGATTACGTGCTAGCACTTTCCGCAGAGGATTAAATAGGGCGGATGCGATGCGGATGCGGTATCTTATCATCGTGCGGATTGCTTCCAGCGGTGATACGGATTGCCGGATTGCGGATGTTACGCTGCAGTCACTAGTTTGATACTATTAAACTTGGTTTTTTACGTTAGGATTGCAAATTTACATTGTGGTGTCCGCCACACTTTTCGTGGGCATCTTCTCTCTCTCTCTCTTTCTTCATCTTCTCTCTCTCTTTCTCTTCCTCTCTTTCTCCGTCTTCCATCTCTTCTCTCTTCTTCGCTAATTACGTATTAGAGATGGAATAGCTGTTATGTCTAGTCTAATGTAGGAGGTGCTTACGGTCCTCGGTGTCTCCCCTTCGCACAGTGCTCGCAGTCCTCCAGTCGGTCGCGCTCTCGTCCGAGGCTCCGCCCGGGTCGTCGCGCGGTCGGGGGGGGCTCTCCGGGCGCGGGCGGGCTGGGCGTCTCGGGGGGCGGGGGGGTGTGCGGTCGGGGGTGCGGGTGCGGGAGGCTGTGTGTGTGACTATATGATAGTGAGTATATACTAGTAGTTGACTGTATATAGGCTCTAGGTATATATATTAATAGTATATATAGTATACTATGTATTTAGTATAGTTTATTATTATGAGTGGTATTATTAGATGTTTAGCTAGCACTCGTAATTCCTTGCATAATCGTGGTAGTGGTAGTGAGCTTCCTGATGTTCGCTTCATGCGTCGCTCAGGCGACCTGATCTCATAGGGGTCGTCCATATCATTTATCTCTCGCTAACACCCTAATCCTTGATTCACTCAGGTCTGTCTCGCTCACTTCTTTATTGACATCCTGCGGCATCCCTTCTTCTGTTCCTTCCTCTCCTTTCCTATCTCGGGCTCGCTCAAACTATCCTAACTACCCTCTGCTCCCCTTTTCTCTTCAAATGTAAACCATCATTTCTAACATTCCCTATCCTCGCTCTTCTCACAAAACCAATTCTTCAATCACATCTTCTTTTACTTAACCCCTATTCCTAATCTCCTCTCTTTAATAACACCACAATCTCAGACGCTTTACATCTCAACACTTTCAATTTCCTCTTGGACCTAGATTCCAACCCACCATGTCTTTTCCTCATCCACCATATAGTAGCTGCGAACAAATTTTCTTTTCATAAACATCTCTTCATTTGAGTTTTCTATGCTGATAATCCCCTTTCATCAATTCCCCTCAAACACTCCAATGTGCCTCTCTTCCCTTACTCATCCTACCTCTATGATCTTATTCTTCTTCATCCCTCCTTCTTACCAATCCATCCCTAAATATTGAAAACTTTCTTCTTCAGTATCTCTTCTCCCCTCTACATCTATATCCCCATCCCCTCATCTATTTCCTCCTCCTCAAACACTAACATTTCTCTTAATGGATTTATTTAGATACCCCTTTAGTCAACATCTCCATCTCTAAACTCATTCACCAAATATCTACAACCTTCCTGTGCAAATCCTCGCCCCAAAAGGTAGTTCATCGCAAATGTATCATGTTCATGTCCATCTCTATCACCCCCTATTCATGCAATTCACTCTCTCCTCTCTCATCATTCCTCTGCAGACACTCTTTAAATAAATAAATTGAAAAAGCAAATAAATCACACACATCCCTTGTCTCAACCCTCTCTCAACCCCAAACATCCATCTCACTCTCCTCTCCTAATACTCTCACACACTTCCGCTATTGTTATAAAAGGCCTCTAATACCTTGTACTAATTTACCCCCTCTTACTCCATGTTTCTCACAGCACCTTCGCATAATTCACTCTCTTCACTCTATCATATGCCTTTTCCAGATTAAAAAACACCCATACAACTTCCTTTCCTTTCTATACTTCTCCACAAGCAATCTTCATTGTGAACATTTGATCCAATCATCACACACCCTTCCATCGATAGCCTACAGGATACTGCCTTTTCCATTCTCTTATGTCAGATTCGTGGAGGTTACTGAGATCTCCATGATCGCTTGCTCTTTTTCGTTAATGACTTCTCAGCCCTTAATTAGTATGTCTCGCTCATCAACTTTCCTTATCCCACTCAAAAGTACCAAATACACTCTATTAATTACACAACTTCGCCTACTCTATCATCCTTTTCCCCTTTATATCGAGGGGCAACCAAACAACAAGTACTCCAATCCTGTGTGGGACCTTCTTTCCTGTCCTCAACACTAAATTCCCATATAACTGTACAAGCATTCTCTCAATCACTCTCTGCTGATTGTAAGCATTGTTCATATAACTCACCACCTATCTAGACTGTGGACGTTTCCTTTTTTTTCTTTATTCTATCGCGCCTATTATATAACTTTCTTTCAATATTGTAATTTCACTATATCTCTTCTCACCGTTGCTTATCTCCCACTACCTCTTGACCCTCTCATTCTCTTCCACCAATTCATGTCAATATCTCTAAATATTCTCCCCATCTATCTTCTCATCCCTCTTTCCCTCTATCGCCATTCTCCCCATCCCTCCTTAACCTTCCCCTAACTCATCCTCTTTTTCTTTTTTATATTCTTACTATACTCTTTCAGATTTTCTGCTTCTTGTTTAAAATTTTCTTGTATTTTTATCACAATTGCATTATTCTCATTCTCTTCGCCTCTCACGTGCCTCTTGCTCTTCTATTAATCTCTATATTTCAGCTTATTATCTCGCCTTTCTATTCCCTCCAAGCATGTTTCAGGGAGGTGAGGACTCTTTTTTTCTTTTCACCAACTTATCACCTCCTCCCCTCCAATATCACGCATTTTCTTTTTCTATATTGCTCCACCTTTTTCCTCAGCATGATCTGTCTGGTTCTTCCTAACAATTGGTTCTATTTAAATCTCTTTCCCACCTCTCTCCATCTCCTAATATCCGTTCTGTAGTCCTCACTTCTATACTCTCCCTAAACTCTTCTTGAACTTAGCAATATCATATATATATATATTATATATATATATATTTTTTATAATACATATATATACTATATATAAATATATTTTATTACATATATATATATATATTATATATGCTACACTATATGTATATATATATATATATATATATTATATTATATATATATATATATTATATATATAATATATATATTTATATATATATTATATACGTAGTTAGGGTGCACACTACCAGTAAAATGCCGCAACACGGGAAGGTTGCAACTGAAGTTGCACTCGTTGCAGCAACATTTTGCAACTCCGGTTTTCAAGCTTGAGTGTCAATAGTTGGGTTTTAAGGTAGGTGAGAACAAATTTAAGGTCTTGAAGACCGACTTCAGAGGCTTTGAGCCTGAACTCAAGGTTTTAACCCCAAAGAGGGGGGCGGAGCCACCAAAGGGGGTTTTTGATTCTAGAAGGTTTTAAATAATCGATAGATCATTTTTGATGTTTCAATCGGATTTATCGAATGATTTTTTTAACACTATAAAGATGAAACATATCTTATCACAAAAGTAAGTTGGTTGACATGAAAAATATAATTGAAAGAATAAATTATTAATAACATTTGTTCGATATATCGCTGTGTTAAAAGTGTATATTGGATGGAATGGAATCCTGGAAATCTGGTAATCTGGAAGGATTCAGGACTGGACTGGAAAGTGACTTCTGGAACTGGAAAATCGGTTTCAGGACTGGAAAAAAAAAAAAAAAAAATTAAAAGAAATTAAAATTAAAATTAATAAATTAAAAAATAAAATTTACATATAATAAATAAATAGGTAAATGTTTAATTAGCGATTATTATTTTTAATCGTGCATCGTCCCCAGGCGTATGCGTGCATCACTTCTGCTCGGCTACCGAAGTGGCTTCGCGCCACAAGCTACGTCAAGTGTGATGGATTTGAGTTTCCAAAATATGGAAATGGTCTGAAGGGTTGAGATTATGTATATTATAGAAGAAGTGAAATGCAGGAGTGCATAAGAGACGAAATGAAGGAATGAGGAAGGAGGAAGAAGGACGAAGGAGGAATGAGGAAGAAGGAAGAGGAGGAACGAGAAGTTGGGAAGAATGGTTGTTTTGAACCCTCCGGAGGTTGGTTCCTAACTGAAGATAAAGAAGTTTAAATGAGGGTGCATAGCGAACTGGAGGAGAAGAAGGGAGGAAGGAGGAAAGAGGAAGGATGGAAAAGGAGAAGTTGAAAGATGACATTTCTATTTGCAAAGCTCGATTTCTTTCCTCATAATTGTCAAGAGAATATCTTGAAAACAACTTTTCTTCTTATAAGTTTATTTTATAAACATTTTCAATTATGATTAAATATGTTTTAATTTTTTGTTTTTAATTTTATTTTTTTAATTCTATTATTTGTTTAAAACATTTCGTTTTTATAAATTTATACTAAACATTGGTTTGCTATTTTATTTTATAAGTTTTATTTTATAAGTTTATAAGTTTTTTCTTTATGTTTTTTAATTTTTTGTTTTCAATTTAAATTTTTTTAATTACTTTCCATTTGTTTTAAAACCTTTTTTTGTGCTTTAACTAAAAATTTATTCTTTTTTATGTTTATAACGTAAAAAATTTGCCCATTTTTACATACGTAATTCAGTAATAGCAATAGTAATCAGTAAATAGTAAATCAAGTAAATCAGTAAAATCAGTAAATCAGTAAATAGTAAATCAAACCAAGTAATCAGTAAATCAATTTTTTTTACAACTCGGCTAGTCAGGAAACTATGCTTTTTGTTCTATTGTTCTATTTATTGGATTCGATAATCATTTTTGGTTTAACATAACTCTGAAGGCCGTTTTGATACTTTGAATTGTAGTTATTTATGCATTTGTTTTTACTAATAAAAAATTTATTTTTTTGTTTTATTTGCTTTAAAATTTTGTTTTTTAAAAAATTTATTTTTTTGTTTAATTTTGCTGGTAAAGTATGTTTATAACGTAAAAATTGCATTTTTACATATCTTAAAGCAGTAAAGCAATCAGTTTAACAAACACCACCTCTCCTCTCCATCCATGATTTTGATTATTGTCTATTGATCTATTGGATTCAAGTCATATTTTGTACAACATAAACAAAACTTTTTTTTTTTTGGTTTTGGTTTCTTTAACATATTTGTTTTTTACTGAAAAAATTATTCTGTCATATTTATAACAATCAAACAATTTGTATTTTTCCCATAGTGACAAGCAGTAAATCAGTAATCCAGTAAATCAAACTACCCATCCTCCCATGAGCTATTGATCTCTTGATCTAATGATTATTGATCTATTTGATCTATTGATTCAGACATATTTTGTATTAAAATTGTTTACATTTTATTACAAAGATGACAAGAGTAATAGTAAATCAGTTGATTTTTCTGAATCATCATCAACGACTAGCATTGAATCTTTGATTATTGATGTTCTATGGATCTATTGATTCAGGTCATAATATTTATAATACATAAATAAATTTTTGCTGTAGCTGTGTTGCTTGAGATGTTTTTGTTGAAATGTCACGTTTGTTTGCATTTGTTGCAGTTGTAGATGTTGTCGTTGTTGAGAAAAATGTTTGTTTGTTGTTGTTGTTGTTGCTGTTGTTGTTTGTTGTTGTTGTGTTGTTGTTGTTGTTGATTTGTTGTTTTGTTGATTTGTTGATTTGTTGATATATTAAAGTTCAGTTAAATGAAATATAAAATTTTTCAAAATATTCTAAATGTACTCATAAACGACATATTTGAAACTTTAAGCAGAACGATTTAAAGATATCTCAATCTTTACTATACACGACTGACCAAAAATATTATTATATAATTATTATTATTTATTATTATTTATTATTATTATTATTATTATTATTATTATTAATTATTATTGTTATTATTATTATTATTATTATTATTATTTATTATTATTAATTAATTTATTATTATTAATTATTATTATTATAATATTATTCTAAATTATTAATACACCAATAACGCGAGCGATCACTTTGCCTGCAGGTCCACACTAAAGTTGGTAGGTACTTGCTCTTACCCGACTAAACTTACGTATTTGTTTACGCGCTCAAGGATGCCAATAGAGAATTTGTATTTGCTTAATGCCTACGGAGCAACCAATGAAATTCGAGAATGCTATTAATTTATATTTTTGACAACATGAGAAGAAGGTAACTGACGTTTTTACTTTGTTCCCGATGATCTTTTGACAATGAGAAGGGCGACAGAGATTTATTACTTTTTCAAACAATATGCTTTGACAACATGAAGAAGGTAACAAAGATTATATTACTTTGTTCCAATACTTTTGACCACACATGAGAAGGAACGAGATTTATTACTTTCGTACACAATCTCTTATTTGACGCATGAGAGGGAAACCTGCTATATGATTTACTTACTTAACTATTATTATATTATTATTTATTATTTTATATCTAATATATTATGTAATAATGAAGCGTAGTCAAGCTTTAACATAGAATACCACACACCACACAACACAACACAAACAACACACACATCCACACAAAACCACATTTATATCAATACAAAGCATGAAATATTTTTAGGCTTAATTTTTTCCCCCCACGTTTTTAGACTCCGAGCCATTTTCAGAAAATAACAACTGAATAACATGAAAATGATTTTAATGCTACTAGCCCTTTGCTAAAGGGTGTAATACTTATTATAATTATTAAACACTGGTAGGTTTGGCACGGGCAGCATACAGATGGATATATCGACCAAATGTAATAGATTTGGTGCTGAGTTAATATAATAATTAGCGAGCTAAACTAAGAAAACCAGGATCATTCATTAAACATCCAAGAGCTTAATGAATGATCCGAACACGTTCAAGGCACCATTCGTTAGATTATGTAGTATATCAACAAGCTTTTTTATTTAACACACATAGAGGATTATTCAAAATCATATGACTTATTTCATCGAGTAAGTTTTTCTTTTTTTGCTTTAATATATATAATTATATTTATACTATACTTAATATATAATTATATATTGTATATATATCTATATATTATATATATTATAATATATTATATATATATTATATATATTAAGTATATATATAATTTCATTTAAAATAATATTGTGGATTAAAAAAAATTAAAAAACATTGTAAATAATTAATACGTAAAGTAATTAAATACATATCAATTAACAATAGAAGGTAAATAATTTATACATGTTAAAAAGTGATTCTTTTCCCTGAATATATAGCCATAGACTTGGGTAAAAGCATCCTTCGTGGAGTTATCGACGCAGATCGATCTTAAATGTATGCCGTCTGCTAACCGTTTGTCATTACTGTGCTCAGCATAATCATATACCATACTACCAAGCGAATGAGAAACTACCTAACTCGCTTATATAATCACTAATTAATGATTATAAGTGACCTATTGCAAGCAAAAACATATCGAACGCTCTAATTGGATCTCTCTGGCAATATCAATACATACAATCGATATCTAATATTTCAGGCTAAATCTTCGATGATGAATGCAGTAATAAGAATACAGCAGGTAAAGACACTCATCTGCCGATATAGGAACGCACATCTCTGAAGAACTAATAAGTCGATGGTAAGAACATAATATAAAAGTAAAGGTATAATATTGAATGAAACTATAATTACATGAGAACAAAGAAGATCTACTGAAGTCATCGTTCGAAATGGATATGTTAGTTAGAGAAGGATCAGTATGATAACCAGATGACTAATTTAAAAGACTTAAGAATATGATAGTAAAACGCTCTATGCAGCGGTTAGAATTAATTTCATGACATAGGTCGATAGAAAAGTCACAATGATACAGAATATTAATGTCATACATCCCACTATATCACCCGAGATCACTTACTTAGCAACATAATTGGCGGTGAAACGAGATGATGGAACATCGTCTCTCGGGAAAGTTTCATTACGATAGGGAAACTAGAACTGAACTTATCACCACATTTACAAAGTAGCGATACGGTGTTTCATCGATCCAGATAAAGGAAAGGTAAATGAACATGTAACTAAACGATCAACTCGAAGCTACAACATCGATAAAGTTTCAACAAAGTTAATTAGATAAAACGTCACATGGAAAAAGGAGCCGTAGGGTGCTGCTTCTAATAGCTGTTGATCTCTGTTTAGGAAAAAAATGAGCTAGTCGAAAAATCGTGTACCGAGACAAAATATATCTCACTTAAGTATGCAATCATGGGATATGCTGCTTTTCAATTCTTCGTAATTCTTCAATTAACATAATTTCAAGTAAATAATGTAATATCAATAGTAATCGATATATCGATACATAGATTTTCGAATTTGCGTACGATTTGTCATATACGTTGTGTCGAACATCTAAACAGGAGATAAAGCATATATTATACATCAATCTATATTGAAGAAACAGAAGATGATCCTTATTAATTTACTGGTACAATGATGGAGTTATCCAATTACTAAATGTACTGTACCAGAATAAATAAACGTTTATGTTTTAAGAGAACTACACAAAACCGAGTGCACTACTGAGGATCGAAGCATTTTAATAGCAATTTATACTTGGCCTACACTTTCACCATGTAAAATACATATAACGCGGATAAATTACCCCGACTTAGATTATGTGAAATTAGGATGTAGACAATGTCTAAGATGTAAAGTGTCGAGGCTCATTAAGCCACGTGGGTATAGATTCAATTGAGTGTTAATGAAATGTATCGTGAATTTTATCATACCGTTGATCTATGAAAACACCAAGATAACTCAATTCGCTGTAAAGAAAACTATAGCAATTTTGTAACCTGGCTCTTTGAAGAACTACCAACGGATGATCGTAATCGTCACGCTCATTTCAAACACGCATCGCAACCAGCTTATTGCAAAACATGCGTATTAATACGCACGACTACGCACAGATGAATTACATACTACTATTACATGCACAGCAAAAGAACCTCATACTTAGACCCGGGATGTATAGAACAGACTCTGACCCAACAAGAGGTTATATAACATCGTCTAACCCTCACACACCAACGCCCAATTGAGACTTCACCCAGAAGCCATACACGGTTATGATGATCAATGGACAGAACAGACTATATCACGAATTGCAAATCTCTATTATAACTGGGTCAAGCAAGATGACACCCTCCACTGTGATGCTACTAGTACGCGGAACTCAACGAAGGTCGAGAGAACGAATAATCCGCCCACCTTTCACCTTCGGGCCCCCACGAAACACACCGAACACATTTAAACTTAGAGGATCTGCACACAAAGGAAACTAGTAGGAAAATTCTTCATTGACTTTTACTATCGGCCTTTTTCAAGTAACAGATTCATAAATCACAGTAACCTGGTGACAGCAACTCAATGGTGGTAAATTTGATACTCCAGTTCGTCATAAGCCTGCATTACTATCGACCACCAGTTAAATCTATCAGCAGCCTAACTATAACAAAAGGAGGCACATTAAACACCTCATTTTGCAAGGTACGAATGGAATACTTACGTCTTCAGGGATCACATTAATTCTTTACACCATGTGCATTGAAAAGCTCTGCTCTACACTCATGAGCTCGCTCTGTGAAAAAAGACCACTTCCCAGGGTCTTCTTTTCCCTACTCCACACCTTCCTTCTACAACAACCTGCAAGACCTACCAAACCTTGAAAACTATATACACCTGGAACTATATTCGGCTCAGGCACACATTTTCGAACATACGAAAAACCAATGTCACACCAGACTCGCAAAAAGGCTAAGCATTCTCTGAGACGACTATAAATACACAATAAGCTTATCACGGTCACCCCACGAACTAACAATATTACTTATTCGAAGAATGTGAAACACATATTCGTCTCCACCAAGCTATCATCACTAGATCACTACTACCACGCAAACCACCTGTTACTATGAGAGTTTAGGGCAGCTCTTACATCTAACACGAAAATTCTCATATAACGCACATCTTGTCCTAGTAATCAATCAAAAAAACACTTGCATTTTTATGTTTATCACTTTACATAAAATAGTGTTATATGGCCTGAGGAAAAAAATTATATTTAGTCGAGAGAACCTAAAACATATATCAACCCTAATGCATGCATTACGGTGGCCTTTGTATCAGGAAAATATGCACCAATAAATAACTACAGGCACGCACGAACGGTTCAGGAGAGAAAAGGGTTCAAAATTAAGAACAATTGTTTACCTACTGGGTTCGGTTTATGTGAAGGTTATGAAAACTGCTTTCCTATACCATTGTTGTGCATGGCATGGACATAAAGGTTGTAATAAATTGGAAAAGGATAGCTCCATGACGTATCGCTGTTGACCCGTCCGTACAATCTCACCAAATGAAACAAGAAGATAGGGTTATAAAGAAGATCCGGTTCTTAATGTCAATACAAGTGTAGTGGGAATTAGTGAATGAAGGTACAAAAGACCCAGATCTTCAAAATCAATAAATCATACCGATGAAAATATAAGCATCAGTGAATATATTCAACGTCTAAGTAATGATGTTGTTAACAACAGGCTCATAATTTGATATGTCATGTGCTTGGCAGGCCGTACTGAACCCTCGTACATTATATCCCCACTAAAGGGCAGAAGTACATGTATTTTAGACTAGTACATAACTTTATCCATTATGTTTAACAAAACGCGAATTGAAATCCTTGATAGAGATACACCTGAAAAACATATAGGTTGATACAAAGTACAGATGAATCATATCAGTAATGGTCTATGATCAAATTTTCGGGACCTGCCGCTTTACATTATAAGATTCTTCGCTCTCAAGACTTATAATCACTGTCCTCGCTGAACGAGCCAAAAAATAATACTAATATTTCCAACTCTGATGGTAAAATGTGTTAAGATAATAGACCGAAATGCAATCATTTTGATGTGAATGATCGAGCCATTGAAGTGTATAAAACACACCATGAAAATTCAACTTGGCAAATAGAGATGGGTTAACGAATCTATAAAGATTATTTGAAGTTTGGACGTTTAAAGAGAAGGATTTTTTATTTGAAGGATCTTCTCACCAACTCTAAAATATAAGACAGGAAAGACAGGTCTGCCCAATAATATTCACGAGGATGATCTGATTTCGAGAAGAAAACTCATAATAGAGATTAGATCAACCGTTTATTCAGAAAGAGAAGTGTGAACTTGATATTGAACAATAATCAATCGAAAATCACGGGAATGCGATTCATATGCAAAAATTGTATGCTCAATTCCTCTATTCGGGTGAAAATTTCCATCAAATACAACTTAAAGAAGAAGTGTCGCTATGTACTAGTGATAAACAAGTATGGGAACTATAAACCCATAGCGATATTGAAGTCCTAGGTTATTACAATAGGTAGTAATATGTTTTGTGACAGTTGTAAAAAATGCGCTAAGCCGAGAACTCAACTGCTAAAATATTCTATCGCTGTTTACAATGAATACATATGCACGTATAAAAACTTTACGACGTTACTTAACAAAGTCAAAAAAAAGGCGTGGTATTGAGAAACCAGCTATGGTAATTGTTATCGTTGGTGAAAAGCTGACTTTTGAAACTAGCAATTTTTTAGGTGAACTAAAAGATGAAATAGCAGATTAAGGTCATGGGGGCATACGGTCATTCCTTTTGTAATTGTACTGGTCCCACTAAAGTCTTATGCTGTTAGAATAAGAACTAGCAGATGGAAATATAAAATATAATTTGTAAAGGCCAAGGCCTAATAATAAAGATACAAGATAACTATATTTTGAAAACTGCTAAGTTGTGTTATGATCATAGTGAAAATAGTATAGGTCACCGATGAGCTCACTGTATGAGTGATTTAAAACATGATGTTACAGTGAAAGCAATGAATGAAATATACATGGATAATATTAATGGGAATGATGTACGAAACGATGCCTGCCTCATAAAAAGGCAGCTCGAATAGAGAATCAAGAATCTATGCTAATTTACACCCTGCAGTAAAAAGTGAGTGATCTATTATAAATATCGAGCGCACTATATTCAGCCCAGGACATATGGATGGTGTTACAGTATTGCCTACTCAGGGACAGATTGATGAAATGGATATGCGCATCCCTGAAGGGTTTATTGTGGGTGATGTGCGAGGAGGATCGTATGGATTTAAGGGCACTTTAATCTCCATTAATTATTTAATAAAATATCCATCTATGTTTATTGTACAATGTTTAATGTTTATATAATGTCATATTCTGAATAATAAAAAATGATAAATAACAAATTTTATTTATTACTCTTTATTATAACTATCATCGAGCCTAATAATGAGATAGAGCGTGGATGTAGATGAAGTGTATGATATGTGAATGGTATGTTAGGTTTGTTATGTTCATATTATATATATATAGTTGATTAATATAATAATAATAAAAATAATAATATATAATCAATGCTACAGATAGTAAGGTGAAATTCAGTAAGATTTTGATGAGAGTTCTCGTTGCGCTAACAAGGATATTGGATGTTAAAAGCTAATAATTCGTTGTCCTTACTCATGTGTAAAAGAATTGGGAACAAAGTAATATTTGTTAATATATATAGATAGATCACAGCTAATAACGGCGACAAAGTAATAAATCTATGTTAATTATCATGTGTAAAAAGAACCTCTGTGAAGAAAAGTAATAAATCATGTCGCCCTTTCATGTGTCAAAAGATATCGGGAACAAAGTAATAATTCTCTCGTTACTCTTCTCATGTGTCAAAAGAATATTAAAGATTATATAGAGTCATTCCTTCGATTTCATGTTGAAGTCCGTGATGGCATAAGAACATACATCTTACTGATTGGCATGCTTGGAGTAAAATTACGTAAATGTTTTAGCGGCTGTCGGGGTAAGCAAGGAATTTACTAAACCATCAACGTTTAGATATAGTGGACATGCAGGCAGTGATCGCTAACGCGTTATTGTGTTGTGAGCACTCTATGTAGAATAAATAAATAATAATAATAATAATATAATTAATATATAATAATAAATAATAATAAACATTAATATCAATAATAAAATAAATAATCGCAATAAACTAATAATCCATAATAATCATATTTGGGATTCGGTCGTGATATAAAGTACATATTTTGAATAAAAATTTGAGTGTATGACTTTCCTTCAAAATATATATAATTATTAGTTCATTTCTTTACAGATATGATTTGAAAAGTGTTATAATTTGAGTTAAATGGAGTCCATAATTTTAAAAACAAACAAAAACAACAAAAACAAAACAAAGCAAAGAAACAACAACATCAACAGCAACTAACAAAACAACAAAAACAACAACATTTGCAACAAGAAAACATCTAACTGCAACAATGCAAGACAATGGCAAACAACAAACAACAACATTTCAATCAACACACCCGCTACAGCAAAGAATTTTTTTATGTTATTTACTAAAATCTATCCTTGCGATTGCTGCATAGATAATAGAATTAATAGAGTAATAGATCATGAGACAACAGATCAGGCACGAGGATCGACTGGATGGG
Source organism: Trachelipus rathkii (assembly GCA_015478945.1). Classification (NCBI taxonomy): domain Eukaryota; kingdom Metazoa; phylum Arthropoda; class Malacostraca; order Isopoda; family Trachelipodidae; genus Trachelipus; species Trachelipus rathkii. Next base: position 31,700 of record JABUQX010032214.1, read on the forward strand.
CTGTTTGGTTAGACTGATTTAATGAAATACTTACATAGACTTAACAAACAAAGTATGTAAAAATGTAACAATTTTAATACAAAATAATGTCCTTGAATCACAAGACTATCTTTTCTTCTATACAATAGACTCAATAGAATCATATAGCTATCATGGAAGGGCAGGAGGGCAGTTTTGAAATTAACTGATTTAATGTTTACTGCTTTAAAGTAGTAAATGCAAACATTTTTTAAGTTTAATACAATGAAGATATAAATTTTTGTTCAGTAAAACCAAATGTTTAAAGAAACAAAACAAATAAATAAAGTTTTTGTGTATGTTGCTACAAAATATGAATTTGACATGCAACAAGAGATAATAGAATCATAAGATAAAAACCTTACGGACTAGAGGAATAGAGTGGGTGGTTTTGATTTAATGATTTACTGTTTTACTGCTTTAGGGTTGTAAAATGCAAATTTTTTAACAGTTATAACATACTTTTACAGCAAATTAAACCAAAATAAATAAGTTTTAGTACAAAAAACAAAATGTTTTAAAGCCAAATAAAACAAATAATAAATTTACTTTATAAATAACAATAACAATGTACTAAGATCTCTAAAAAATATAAAACTCTTATTTTAATTAAATATTTACTTCAAAGTCAAATAAATAGAAATATAGAAAACATAGAAAATAGTTCATGGATGGGTAGGAAGGTTAAGTGATTAAACTGATTTACTGATTTAACCTCTTTACTGATTTATTGATTTTACTGATTTACTGATTCACCGCTTTAGCTGATTCTAACTGATTTACTGCTTTTACTAGATTTATGATTTACTGAATATTACTGTTTACTAGGTATGTACACAACGACAATCTATCTCTTTACGTTATAAACATAAAAAGAATAACTTATTTTAGTAAAAACAAGATGTTTTAACAAATGAAAAGTATTAAAAAAAATTTAAATTGAAAAACCAAAATTAAAAACATAAAGAATGGAAACTTATAAAACTTATAAAATGAACTTATCTATAATTAATATAGCAAACATGAATATATTTTAGTTGTCGATTATAAAAAAAATGTTTTTAAACACAGAAAAAGTACATTAAAAAATTAAATTGAAAATAAAAATTATATATAAAAAATTGAAAATTATAAAACTTATAAAATGAAACTTATAAAATCACAAAATACGCAATACAATATAATTTACTCGTTAGACGAATTATAAAAGAAAAAACGAGATTTTTGAAAATAGAAATGTGAGCTATACTTTTCCTCAGTACTTTTTCAATTTTCGTTTCCTTCCTCTTACCTCTTCTCATTCTCCCTCTTCTCTAGTTAATTCACTCCTGCTTTTAAACTTCTTTTATTTCAGTAGGGAATTACCTACCGGAGGGTTCCAACACATTCTTTAATCCAACTTTCTCGTTCCTCTCTCCTTTTCTCATTCTACTTCGGTCTTCTTCCTCCTTCTCATTCCTCATTCGTCTTTATGCATCGTGATTTCTACCTTATTCTATAAAATTATCAAAATTTAACCTTCTAAACGACTTTTAAAATTTTGGATTTCTCAGGACATAACGTTGGACGTAGCGGTGGATGCGGTGCGGTGCGAGGTGCGGAGCGTGCGGAGCAGGCGGTGACGAGAACAGAGTGATTATGCAATAACGGCGCGGGCGAAAATGCACGATTCAAAAATATAATTTAAAAAGTTGACTAATCTAATTTATTATTCTATTTTAATTTCTAATTTTAATTTTATTATTTAATTAAATTTTAATTTTTTAATTTTTTTTTTTTTATTTTTTTTTTTTTTTTTTTTTTTTTTTTTTTTTTTTTTTTTTTTTTTTTTATTTTTTTTTTTTTTTTTTTTTTTTTTTTTTTTTTTTTTTTTTTTTTTTTTTTTTTTTTTTTTTTTTTTTTTTTATTTTTTTTTTTGTATTTTTATATTATTTTACAGTTCCTGGAAACCATTTTCCAGGTTCCAGGAAGTCACTTTCCAGTTCGCAGGTTCTGGGTCCTTTCCAGGATTCCAGGATTTTCAGGATTCCAGTGCCATCACAATATTACACTTTAACTTACAGCGATATATCGAATGAAAGTTATAATAATTTTCTTTCGATTAAATATTTTGATTCAAAACAGCACGAGGAAAGATCGAATAAACATCGAATATAGGGGTAAAACAATCGATAATGTGAAGACCAATCCAAAAAAATGATCTATCGTTATTTAAAAACTTATAGGAATCAAAAAAACCCCCCTTTTGGGGCTACCGCTTTTGGGGTTAAATATATGAGTTTAGGCTCATAACTCTGAAATGCGGTCATTCCAGACTTAAATTCGTGGTACAGACCTTAGACCCTAACAATTGACAAGATCTACAGCTTGGAAAACCGAATAGTTGGCAAAACCTGTATGCTTGCAACATATGTGCAAACTTCCGGTTTGCAACTTCCGGTTGCGGCATTTTAGCGGTAGTTGTCCTATACACTATATATATGATTATATACATATATATATATATTAATATATATATATATATATATATAACAATATATATATATTATTATATATATATATATATATATATATATAATATGATAAATATAATATATAAATAACATATAAAAGATCTGTTTCAGGGAACCAGCTTTTTAAAATAAAGGACTGACCAGGCCATGGCACCAAACGATGAATATATTCTTACTTTACAGACGTTTCGAGCCTAAGTGATCATTTAGGCAACTAGATGGATAAAATAATGTTACCCCACAAAATTAAAAATTAAAATTAAAAAAATTAAAGCAAACAAAATAAATACCAAGTAAAAGTTTCAAAATATACCTCTTGTATTTAAGTAAAACAAAAATTAAGAAACGTAAATATATATCCACTTATGTGTAAGAAGTTATAAGTTAGATTAAAGGGTGAATGCAATAAATGGAGGAAAGGAAGAAGAAAATTAGTTGGTTAGAGTAGATAACAACATACATTAAAACTAGGGATGATGTGAAAGGCGGGACACAAGAAATCATGAAATTATTTAAAATGGAAATTTCAACAGAACCACGCTCATACAACGTATATTATATATATATAAATATATATATTATATATAATACTATATATAACATATATTATAATATTTAACACACACACATATATATTATTATATATATTATTAAAACTATTATTATATCTATACTATATAAATATATTATATATATTTATATATATATATATATATATATATAATATATCGGGTTCGCTCAAAGCTGGCTCCGATTAGACCCGAGTTTTGAGTCTCTACAAAGCGGTAGATTCTAAACGAGGAGACACTCGAAGGGTCTGCACAAATAAAAAGGACAATCTCATTAACCTGTCTTAGGAAAAAATAAAATATTTTTCACAGTATTCGAATATATAACTCAACTATATATACCACTTATATACCTATATTAAATAATATTACCTAGTATCATACTATATATATAAACAATATATATATTATATACTTATTTATATATATATATATTATATATATATACTATTCAATATATATAATATATATATACCTATATACTAATAATTATAATTATAATATATATATTTATATGTCTCTCTCTCTCTCATATATTCTACTATACAACACTCTATATATATATAATATATACATCACTATATAACCCTCACCTCACTAATATATATATTATCCTCACATATCACTACTACTCACATATACCATATACACCTACTCCTATACTAACTAAACTACACTCACCTCTATAGCCGTTATTACAATATATATATATAAGTAATAATACATACTAATAATAATATCTATATATCTATTACTCAATATACTCTCATACTATACAATATATATATATATATCTATATATATATACATATAATACTATATATATATCATAATCTACTATTATATATATATATTATATCTACCTATATATAATATTTACGAAATAAAAATCGAGTTATATGTATATATATATGTTAATATATATATTTATATCTGTCTTTATAATATTATTATATCTACTATATTTAATGCCAAATTTCTTCCGTTTATACTTTTCCCAAAAGCATTCTAGCGTCATTTTCTCTATGGATATTTGGATTCATTCCATATATATATACATATATATATACTCACTCATCATACTATATTGAATTTCTATATATCGTATATATATATAATACTACTATTATAGTAAGATTGTTACCCTACTAGTATATACTATATACATATATATTTATTACTATTACTATCATATATATACATATACTCAACTAATAATAATAATATTACCTATATATATATATTATATATATACCTATCCTACTATACTATATATATATATTATACTATTATATATTAAATATATATATACTTCTCTGTTATCACCTACATCACTCACTACTAATATAACATTATATACTATATATATATATATACTATACTATATATAAAATATAAAATAATAAATATATATATATATATTATTATGATACTATATATATACTATATATATATAATATATAATATATATATGAATAAATATATATACTATATTTATGCTGAGTCATTATAACATGTACTGCATATAACAAATTTTTTAATTTTCAAAATGATTTTGTCTTAATTTTATGTTTTGCCTAGACAGTTTAATGATTGTCTTTTTATTTGTCAACCCTTTTCGCTCCTCGCTGCTCCACCGCCCACAGACCCTTCTCTGAGTAACTCAACTCGGGTCGGCAACCGACACTTCTGCGCTTGCACGCCTCGCCACCTACTATACTATATCACTACTACTATCTTCTATAAAAAATACTATTACCCCATATATATCTACCTCACCTATAACTATACCACCCTAGTAATCATACCCCTATTACCTACTATACCTCATATCTTATCCCATACCTACTACTGATACTATACATCTACCTCACTACTACTACTATACTACCTTATGAGATGTGAAAATCGACTCCTTTTGCCAGTTATTCCAAGCATTCCCAAATAACTACTATCACGCAGAGCTGGTATGCGAAAGCTGTTCTGGTTTCCTGTTGAATATTTCATTTAAATAAATTTATGATATCTTGTGTCCGCTTCTCAATATTCCTGTTTAATAGTATTTTAGTCTATACATAATACCACAAACTACACTCTTTCTTCCTCTACATTCTACCTCCATAACTTGCATATTCACCCTTTAATCTTAACTATAACTTCTAGATATACAGGTGCATTGTTTATATTAACTCGCGTCTCAATTATTTTGGGTTTTACTCTCAAAATTTTCGTTATTCTTGACTTGTACACTGTCCGACCATACACCGTCGCATCTTGCTTTACATTTTTTAATTTTTATATTTTTCAATTTTGGCGCTCACCAATACTCATATCCCTTCATCATTTCTTAAGTTGCTGCACGATGAATCACGTTTAACTCGAAACGTCGTAATAAGAAATACATACTTCTCAATGTCGCCTTATAATTTGGTCATGCCTGGTCATCCTTTTATTAGTTAAAAATTGGTTCCCTAAGACGAACCACGCACTTTTATATGATCATATATATATATATATATTATATACTCATACTCAATATACTATCATACTATCATATCATATACTATCTATATATATTATATATACTATATAATATCTTACTATATATAATATATATATATGTAGTATCGGCTCGCACAACTACAGCTTAAAATGCCGCAACCGGGAATCCCTAACACCGCCGAAGCTTCGCTCAACACAATGTTGCATGCACAACCAACACACATTTTTGGCAACCATACTAACGGTCTTCTCTCAAAAGCATCATGACAGGTCGCTACGGAAAAAATGACCTTCACAAGAAACAGTTTTTCACAGGATCGGCTGAGACCCACAAGAATTTAACCACACGGTCTGCGACAGCCGATTCACTAAGATAGGATCTCTGAGCCTGAACCACTCATAGGTTTTTAACCCCCAAAAAAGGGAGGGCGAGAAGCCCCCCAAAGGGGGTTCCCTTTTTCTTGGATTCTCTAGTAGGGTTTTATAATTTAAATCAATCGCAGAATAAGATCATTTTTGATGTTTCAATCGATTTATCGATTTTTATTACTTTTAAGATATGATGTTTAAATCGTCTTTCCTACGTGGCTCTGGTTAACTGAAAAATATAATCGAAAGAAAAATTATTAATTAAATTTGTTGATATATCGCTGTAGTTAAAGTGTAATATTGGATGGCACTGGAATCCTGGATATCCTGGAATCCTGGAAGGATTCCCGGATTCTGGAAAGTCCTTTCCAGTTTACTGGAACTGGAAAGTGACTTCCTGGAAACAGGAAACTGGAAAAAAAAAATTTAAAACAAAACACACAAAAGATTAAAAGATTAAAATTAACAATTAAATCATCATTACAATAAATTAAACTAGAAAGTCAAATCTGTCGTAAATTTTTAATTAGCGATTATTATTTAATCGTGCATAGTCCCCAGACGCCGTAATGCGTAAGTTCACAATTCTGCTCGCACCGCAGTGCTTCCGCACCCGCTCCGAAAAGAAACACCATTACATCTAGCATCGCCCCACCGCCACGCGTACGGCCTAACTAGATACGATGGCACTGGGATAAAATGAACGTATTTCCACTAACTAACTCGGTGGAATGAGTTACGATAGAAAAAGGTTGAGAATGTTGTAGACTAAATGCTATACTACAAGAAGTAAAATGCACGGGTGCATAAGAGAAGAATAATACATGAAGGAAGGAGGAAGAAGGAGAGTAGGATGAGGAAGAAGAGGAGAGGAGGAACGAGAAAGTTGGAGAATGGTGTTTGGAACCCGAGGTGGTTCCTAACTGAATAAAAGTAGAAATGCACGGAGTGCATCAGAGAAGATGGAGGAATGAGGATGAATGAAATGGTATTTGGAACGGAGAAAGGGACTGAGAGAAGAAGATGTAACAATTTCTATTTTCAAAATCTCGTTTCTTTTATTTATAATCGACTAAAAATATATTGTTTTGCTATATTTTAATTATCTTTAATAGTTAATCATTTTATTAAAGTTTTTGATAATCTATTTCTATGAAAGAAAATTATTTTAATTTTGTTTTTCAACCTTTAATTCTTAAAAATTTCATCCTACCGTTTCATTTGTTTCAATTTTATGAGAAAACATTTTGTTTTTATAATCGACAACTAAATTATATTGTTTGCAAACTATTATTTGGTTTAATTAAGTTTAAATCATATATATTTACAGGTTTATATAATTTTCATACTTTATGTTTTTAATTTTTGTTTCAATTTCAAAACTTTTTTTAATTACTTTCATTTGTTTAAAACATTTTTATATACTTTTACTACAATTTATTCTTTATTATGTTTCAATTACGTAACATAAATTGTAGAACAATCTTTATCTCATTACTTAAAGCAGTAACATCAGCTTAACTACAGTAGAATTGCAGTAGAAGCAAGATTAAATCAGTAAAATCAGATATCTTAAATCAGTTAAATCAGTAATTCACACGATGAATCAGATACAAGATAAATCAAGTTACAATCAGTTAATCTAACACTCTCCCATCATGGATCATATTGATCTATTGTTTTCTATTGATACTATTTATTCGATTCAAGTTCATTATTTTGTTTACATAAAAAAACTTTTAATTTATTTTGTTTTGTTTTCTTTAAACATTATGTTTTTTACTATAAAATTTTTTATTTTGTTTTATTTTGCTTAATAAACATTTTGTTTTATACTAAAAAACTTTAATTTATTTTGTTAATTTGTGGTAAAGCTATGATTTTATAACGTAAAAAATTTGATTTTTACATACCCGTAAACAGTTAAAACAGTAAATCGTTAATCAAGACACATCTATCTTCTCGCCATACCCAAATCATAGATATATATTGATTCTATTGATTTATTGATCTATGAATTCAAGTCATTTTATTATACACACAATTAACCCAAAAAAACTTTATTTAATTTGTATATATTGTTTTTTTAAACTTTTTTCTTTACATAATAAAAATTTATATTCTATTAAAATCATTATTTATTAACTTAAAAAAATTTGCATATTTTCATACTTTTAACGCAGTACATCAGTAAATCAGTTAATCAAACTGCCTTCCATTCATGAGCTATTGATCTATTGATTAAATTTACATCTATTGATCTATTGATCCTATTGATATCAAGCTATTTTTGTATTAAAATGTTACATTTTACAATACTTTAAAGCAGTAAACTCAGTAAATCAGTTTTATCAGATAGCAGCCCATCAGTCACCTCCTACGCTTCCATGATCTATTGATCTATATGATCTATTGATCTATTGATTTATTGATTCAGTCATATTTTTGTATAAACATAAATAAAATAATTCTTTGCTGTGTGGTGTTGTTGAATGTTGTGTTCTGTTGTTGCTTTGTTTGCATTTGTTGCTAAGTTGTAGAATGTTGTCGTTGTTGAATGTCTGTTGGTTGTTGTTGTTGTTGTTTGATTGTTTTTGTTGTTTGTTGAAATGTTGCGTTTGCTGTTGTTGTTGTTGGTTGTTGTTGTTGTTGTTGTTAATATATTAAACGTTCAAGTTAAATGAAAATTTCACACTTTTTTTTCAAACCTATCTCTAAATGGTAACTAAAATTAGAAATTTGACTTACCAGCAAGAACTCAACATAGCAACTCTCAATCTTTCTATACACGACCGACAAAAATATTATTATTATTATTATTATTATTATTATTATTATTATTATTATGTTATTATTATTATTATTATAATTATTGATTATTATTATATTATTATTTATTGATTATTATTCTACATAGATCTCACACACCAATAACGGAGCGATCATGCCTGCAGGTCCACAACTTAAACCTTGGTAGGTAAATTGCTCTCTACCGACACCTAAACATACGTAATCTTGTTACGCTCAAAGGATAGCCAATCAGAGAATTGTATTTGATGCATCACGGACAAACATGAAATTTGAGGAATGACTCATTAATCATAATATCTTTTGACAAAAAGCAGAAACGAGAATTTATTATTTGTTTCCGAATATCTTTTGACACATAAAGGGCGGACGAGATTAATTACTCATTAATCTTAATATCTTTGACACATGAGAAGGGTACCGAGATATTACTTTGTTCCCAATATCTTTTGACACATGAGAAGGGTAAAAAGATTTATTACTTTGTTTCCCTTATCTTTTGACACATGAGAAGGACAACGAGGATTTATTATTTGTCACAATATCTATTTGACGCATGAAGGGTAAATTAGATTTATTACTTTTGTTCCCCTTAACCTTACTTAAATATTATATTATATATTAATTTTATTATTATTATTATATCAACTATATATATAATGTATATGAACATAACAACCTACACACTCACACTAACACACACAACACACAAACACACAATTTCTATATATCGCAACGGGGTCTATGTTATCGCAAAGGTTGATAATAAATAAAGGTAATAAAATAAAATTGTATTAATTTTTTTATTATTTCAGAATATTTGTACATAGAAAACATTAAGCATTGTACAATAAATAGAATGGAACTATTTTTAATAATATTTAAATGGAGATTAAAGTGCCCTTAAATCCATAGGAAGCTTTCGAAATGAATTTTTGATAGAAAACGGCTTATCAGTGTATGTTGCAACATCTTGGGTCCCCCTGATACATTACTAACACTCCATATTTTCCGGGCTGAAAAGTTGTAGTAGGAACACTATAACAAAACCCTTCTCTATTACTTCCTGGTAAATTAGCATTAGGATTCTGTGATTCGTCTATTCGAGCAGTCTTTTTATGAGGCAGGTCATCGTTTCGTACATCTTCATCGATATTATCCAATTGTATTTCCTTCATTGCTTTCACTGTAACATAATGGTTTTGATATCATCATACAGTGACTCATCGTGACCTATAATATTTCGGAACTATGATCATACACAAACTTTAGGTTTTTCAAAATTGATAGTATCTTTGTATTTTTGATTGTAAGGCCTTTGGCTTTCAATGTAATTTTATATTTCATCTGCACCATTCCAAGCATAAGACTTAGGACCAGTACATACAAAAGAATCACCGTATGCCCTTGAACCGTAATCTGCTTATTTTCTCTGTTTGTTCACCTAAAAAATTTGTTTTCAGGAACTTCATCGTTTTCACCAGCGACAAAAATACAAGAGTCTGGTTATCGCAATACAAGGCGTTTGTTGACTTTGTTAAGTACTCGTATAATTTTATACAGTTGCATATCCAGTTGTAAAACGATGCGATGGAAATATTTGTAGCAGTTGATGTTCGTTCGGCTAATAATTTTTATGTTAAAAACAATATTTATAACCTATTAATTTCTATGAGATTCAATATCTCTTTGGTTTATTAGTTCCATACTTGTTTATCACTAGAACATACTACATCTCCTCTTGTAGGTGTATTTTGAGAAAATTATTTCCTCAAAGAGAATTGGGGCACAAATTTTGCAATGAATCGCATCCCGGGATTTTTCTTGATATTGTTAATATCAAGTTCGACAGCTTCCTTTTCTTTGAAAAGACGACAAACTCTTTAAGTTTTTTCCTCGTAATCAGGATCATCTTCGTGAATATTATTGGCAGCCTGATGCCTCTGTCCCTTTATTTTTAGGAAGTGGTTCACATATCCCTCAAATAAAAACTCTTCTCTTAAAACGACCAAACTTCAAATAATTTAAGTATTTTCGTACCATCTCTTATTGCAATTGAATTTCGGTGTTTTGTGTATACATTCATGGCTCGTTCATTCACATCTATGAATTGCTTTCGTGCTATTATTTTAACACATTTTTTACACAGAGTGGAAATATTAGTTTATATTTGGTTCGTTCAGGGAGGACAGGGATGTATAAGTTTGAGAGGAAGAATCTTATGTAAGCTGCGCCGAATATTTGTCATTGAGACCATTCTTGAATGATTCGATGTCTGGTACTTTATCACCTATTAGTTTTTCAGGGGACCACAAGGATATTTCATTCGCTTTTGAACATAAGGATAAAGTGATGTATAGTCCAAATACATGATCTTCTGTCTTTAGTTGGAGGATAGTATTGTACGAAGGGTTCAGTACGGCCTCCAAGCAAATGAATTGTACATTATGAGTCTGTTGTTAACAACTTCATTAGCTAAGACGTTGAATATATATCACTGATGCTTTATATATTTACATTCCATGTATGTTAGAGGATCTTGAAATGAATCTGGGTTTTGTACTTCTTCACATTCCCACACTACGTATGACAATTAAAAACCGGCTATTTTATACCTATCTTCTTGTTTCCATGGTAGAGATTGTATACGGTCAACAGCTGATACGTATGGAGCGTTCCTATTTCTTTATTACAACTTATAGTCATGCCAATGCAAACCATGGTTAAGGAAAACAGTTTTCATACCGTTCACATATCCGAACCTCAGGGTAAAGCCATTTGTTCTTAATTTTGAATCCTTTCTCTCCACCGTTTACGTGCAAGCCTTATGTTTATATTGTTCAATTTTCCTGATCAGCGATTTGCTTCATAGGTGAAAGGTTTAGGGTTCCCTCACCCAGAATAGTAATTTTTTCATCAGACATGAACACATTTTTATAAATGGAGAAACACAAGGAGGCAAATGTTGAGCAGTTAACTAGACAATCTATATCGAATGCTCTAATGAAACTATCCCTGAACTTCTCAAAACATTTTCTTAGAATATTAATATCTTGTACACTGTACTTTTCTCATTCTTCAAAAATATTGTATTCTTTACATGCAAATTTATTATTGTATTCTTCAAATTGTTTTTTTTTCACTAGTTGACATTTTTTCTATTCCGAAACATTCCTTATCAGGGATAGGACCTTTATAATTCAATGTATCTTCATTTAAAAATGTATAGGGAAAGAACCCCTTAGAATTGCCTTTCTCACTAACACCCATGCATTTAGGCATGCTTTTCAATGCACATGGTGTAAATAATAATGTATCTCTAAAGACTATATTTCCATTTGAACACACTGAAATGATTTAATTTCCTCTTTTTATAGGATTGTTGCTGATAGATTTTGAACTTGGATGTGTTAGTAAAGCAGCGTATACGAACTGATGATCAAATTTGCCACCTTTATGTGCTGTCACAATTACTTTTGATTTTGATCTTTTACTTGAAAAGTTCATTAGAAATTCAATGAAATTTCCGGCAGGTCCTTTTTCAGCCTCTAATTTAAATGTTCTTGTTCTTGGACCGCAATGTGAACATACTTGTTTCTCTTCTTTATCAGTGCATACATCACAGATCATCTGGCTTACCATTAAATAAGGACTCAATTCTACTATTCTTTTCCCTTTATCATCATAGACTTTATTCTCCTGGTATGTCTCATTATCATAGTAACATGTATAAACCTCTGGATCAGTATCTTTCTTATCATCCTTCTTCTTATTTTTCTTTTTCTTCATGAAACATCATATGTATATATATATATATATATATATATATATATATATATATATATATATATATATATATATATATATATATATTATATATATATTATATTATATATATATATATAAATATAATATATAATATATAATATATATATAATTTAATATTATATATACTATCATAATAATATATATATATATATAATATAATATATATATATAATATATAAATATATATATGGAGGCAGCTCCGCCCACTGCCGCACCTCTACACGCGCCAGCCTCATATACAACCCAAATATAATATATATATATATAATTATATATTATATATATAATATATATATATATAACATATATATATAGATGTATATATATATATATATATAATATTATATTATTATATATATATATTATATATATATATATATATATATATATATATATATATGGTAATCATCTTCTTTAGGTTCGTATGATGTACTGCATGTTTCACAATAAGCTTTTGTACAGTCATGCTGAAACTGGCCCTTGCGATCCATCTTTATTTGTCCTTTAGGTAAGCAACTTCACCACCGAATGGTTTTCCCACCATCTCCATACGGGAACTTATATCCCTGAGTCGTTGAGCTAACAATAGAGGGGAAGCAGCAATTCTACTTCAAGAATCTATTCCGTTCACCCGAATTCTCCTCTGAACTCCGCTACATGTTATGGCACCTAGAATCCATCTTGAATCGCTGCTTACTCTATTACTCTGTGATCAGTGTATAAACTAAGAAAATCTTTCTAGCATTGTTCAGAAGTCAACCAAAGCCCATGTTATTCTTAAGTTATTTTAATCTCCACCATTATAGTATCTCCCAACTTAGACTGAATACTAGTAATTTTTAAAGAATTTTCTTTCTGATGTATAAAAACAAGTCTTCCAACATTTGAACGTTTTGAAAAAGGTACCTCTTCCTCTATATGCTCGCTTTCAGTTATCGATTGTTTCTGGTAGAAAGGATCACCATTCCTCTGGGGAAGTGACCATTATACACTCATCTTACCATCCTTGGGTCCTGAATTGCAAGAATAACCTTACTCCAGCTAGCGGTATGATAAAGCTAATTATTTTTCCTTCTATCAGCTACTAACATCACAGTACTTTCTGGCCCAACCCTTTTCCCGTCTCTGACAGATGCTTTCACCTTTTTCAGGTAACAATCCTCAGGGCAGCAATAGACCATATTTTCCATCCCATTTGATCTTTTACTTGAAAAGTTCATTAGAAATTCAATCAAATTTCCGACAGGTCCTTTTTCAGCTCTAATTTTTAAATGTTGGCTTGTGATATCAAATGTCAATAATATTTTCCCTTCTTTTATCAGTGCCAGCTACATCAACAATGATCAATCTGGCTTACCAATCAAAAAGGACTCATTCTACATATTCTTTCTCCTTTATCATATTCATTAGACTCCTTTATTTAACCTCGTATGGTCTCCATTTATCATTTAGTAACAAACTGTAATTAAACCTCTGGAATCAGTAATCTTTCCTTATTAACAAATCATCGCCCCTTTTTTTTATTTTTCTTTTCCTCATTTAACAAAAAATATATATATATATATATATATCATATATATATATATATAATATATATATATATATATAATATATAATAAATATCAATAATATAATATATATATAATTAATATATATATATTAAACTATATATATATCAGGTAATCAATCTTTTTTAGGTCGTATGAATTGTACTGCATGGCTTTCTCACAATAAGCTTTTGCTACCAATCATGCTGAAACTGGCCCATTTGCAACGCATCCAATCTTTTTATTAATGTCCCCTTTAGGATATCAGCAAACTATCACCACCTCCCGAAAGTGGATTTCATTCCCACCACTCTCCCATACGTGGAACCTTATAACCAACTGCAGTTTTCGTTTTGACCGACAACAATAGAGGCGGAAGCAATGCAATTCTGCTTCAAGAATCTATTCCGTTCACCCGAATTCTCCTCTGAACTCCACTACATGTTATGGCACCTAGAATCCAACTTGAATCGCTGCTTACTCTATTACTCTGTGATCAGTGTATAAACTAAGAAAATCTTTCTAGCATTGTTCAGAAGTCAACCAAAGCCCATGTTATTCTTAAGTTATTTTAATCTCCACCATTATAGCATCTCCCAAGTTAGACTGAATACTAGTAATCTTTAAAGAATGCTCTTTCTGATGTATAAACACAAGTCTTCCAACATGTGAACGTTTTGAAAAAGGTACCGCTTCCTCATTATGCTCGCTTTCAGTTATCGATTGTTTCTGGTAGAAAGGATCACTATTCCTCTGGGGAAGTGACTATTAAACACTCATCTTACCATCCTTCGGTTCTGAATTGCAAGAATAACCTTACTCCAGCTAGCGGTATGATAAAGCTAATTATATTTCCTTCTATCAGCTACTAACATCACAGTACTTTCTGGCCCAACCCTTTTCCCGTCTCTGACAGATGCTTTCACCTTTTTCAGGTAACAATCCTCAGGGCATCAATAGATCATATTTTCCATCCCATTTGTAATTGTTAGTCATTGTTTCCTTGGTGGAACGCAGATGTTTTTCGAAATAATAGTAAAAGTGATAATTATACCCTTTTTACAAACAGATTATGGCTTTTTTCAACTTGATTCTTTTAAATGCTGCATCATTTCGTTCCAGTTGAATAAACCGACAGAAGAGGAAACAATATTTTTTTAACTATGTCTCCACAGTTAATTCTTCCACGCCGTATCTTCGTTAACTAAGGTTGTTCGCAAAATCTCCAGAAAACACAATACGAATCCTCTTATACTCCTTACATATGACCAACAACCCTAAAACGTCATTTCTGCTTCAAAAATATTGTTGGTGACCTACTTTTCACTTTGCCTCTTGCTACAAAGAGTAATAACATAAAGAATCCATTTTCAGTTTCCCTTGGAGAAACGAACTCGCAGATGCAGAAGCCAAACGTGCTGCCACCTGATGACAAACTATACACTATAGCGAAATTCAAGGAAGCACTAAACCGTGTAAGATACACTGATATTGATGATAAGTCATATTCCACCAACATTCTCTGATATATAATAGAATCTGACTGGAGGATGCTTTTAATTCTCCCTGGCTGAAAGCATATTTCGTCCACATTCGGAAACTTGAGAAGGATCCAGCTTCCACTGGCTATCATCGACCCATCCCTTAGCATGCAACACATGCAAGTTGATGGAGAGAATGGTGACTTTACTTCTCGATTTTACACTGGAGTAGTTTCAAGTTTTTCCTAACCTTCAATTTGGTTTACGTTATCATTGCTTTACTCTGGTTCCTTTCCTTTATTTAGACCATGATGTAAATGAGTCTCTCGTTTCCCATAAATTGAGCCTAGCCGTTTTCTTTGATCAAGAAAAGATATATAATTCTACTTTCAAGGTGAAAGTTCTGCAAAGCTTTAACTCCCTCGACCCCAGGGAACAACTTTCCTCTTCTTTCAAACATGGTGCTAGATCATTTATTTTAGCGCCGGTGTTGAAACACTTTCTAGATATTTTGATATATAAGAAGGGATGTCGCAAAGGAGTGATCGATACCATTCCCAACTTAATCCATTACTTCCTATATGTAAATGGTCATGCGCTGTATGTCACTAGGGCAAGACGCCCTGGTATAGTGTGTCAGCATCAGCTAACTACAGAAATGGTTAAGTTTTGGTGTAGTACGATTGACTTCAAATTCTCCATTTCAAAAACGATAGCCATGCTCTTCAGGAAAATATCCCGTCGAGGAGTGCGAATGCAGTCACATAAAATGTACCTGAAAAAGTCCCCCATCCAAGTTGTTCTAACATTAAAATTTCTTAGGTTTGTTGCTTGATGATCGCCATACCTTCCTCACGTTAATCAATTTAAAATAAGTTGATTCCGATCGCTGGACATCTTACTGAACCTCACCACTAAGACGTAAAACGGGGACAGAAAGATTATGCTGCACCACTTTCTATTGTCGTAAAGGCTAAATATGGTTAAGACTGTGTCATATACGGTCAAACCATCCAACCGAATCTTCGACTTCTTGATCTATTCAGCAAGAAGGTTTGTTCATTGCAAGAGTTACATTTGCATCATTGCAGAAGGAAAGTGTGAAGATTGAAACTGAGTTAATGCCCTTGTCTCTGCCGGGAGAACAGTTCATGTGCTCCTTATTCTCCCGTATTAATGTCACTGTTTCCACAGCCTTTTCCTTTAACACGATGCCAATTTGAACATCTATCCTTTTGACTGAGCTTATAGCGTTGGTATGATTTTGAGAAGAATTAGCAACTTCCTATGCTAACGTAATTATCCTATTTTTCCGGACTTTGGTAGCACTTTTTTCATTGCTCGCCCGGTCACATGAAACTTTTTGTTTTCAGGTGTTCTAAAGTTTATCAGCTCTATACAAATGAATAGGAAAGGCATTGTCTTCCATTGAGTCCCTTCTAATAGAGAGTTCCGAGAAACGAGCAAACTGATGCAGAAAACATACGTAATACAAACAGCAAGGCAACTAACAGACGATACTTTTCACTAGATATAATGATGGAATACCCACCTGTGACTGGTTTTTATATGAATACCCGTCAGGGATCCTCTCACTTTTGGAGTTATATTTTCAGAAGATTCTCGTGGAGGAAAATTTCGTCCGTTTACCAATTTGACACACCGGTCTCACGTGGCTTTCACATCGTGAGAGAGGACACGCCATATTGTCCGTTTTGTTTTTCATGTGATCTTAAAATCGCCACTTATTTGAGTTGTGACTTCCTCCCTGATATGCTTACCATACTTTTCCTGAATTGCGTATCTTGTATTTTATCTGATTTCCCTCACTTTCACTTTCAAAGTTTCTAAGTTGTTGAAATTAACATTCTTTATAAGCTATGGACCTTTTAGTACCATTTTCTCTTGTTTTGAGTATGGACTTCACCTGTTGTTATTACGTTAGCAGAGTATAGTCGCCTTTTCGTGTTGTGCTGTGATTGACACTGTGTTCATACTAAATCAAAAGATCAGACAGAAGGGAAAGATAATAACAAGTCAAAAGTCCCCAACTGGAGCCATGCTAAAGATACGAAATATGATTAGAAGATCTAATGATCTAAGATGTTTCCAAATTTTGTTGTTCGGAATAGATTTTAAAATTTTAGAAGATAGATTCTAAAACAATACCACAATTATTGGAGATTTGAGAGCGGTTCCCTTCTTAGGAACAATGAGAGCATGCCTCAAGAAGTAAAGAAACGTTAAAGTTGAAAGAAAGAGGCGAAACAATTTATCAATGCAAAATGCAAACTCAAAAATACAAGATTATAGAACCACAAGAATACCTCTGTCAGGACCATAGGCCAGGTGCGTAAGCAGAATTATTTCAAGTTATTGATCGAAAGGAGTCCTACTTATTTGTAACAAGCTGAATTAGTGGATGCTTTCAACATAAATCTTAAAAGCAGAAGGAGGGATGCCATCAAGTCTATATTCTTTCGTAGTGTTAAGCTCAGGTAGAGAGGAAATCAAGTCATTAAAAGATATTGTTAGGCATAAATAATTTGAAGCGAGGTAGAGAAATTGAAATAGCAACTGGATTGGGTAAAATAGAATTCAATGCAAAGGTTTGAAAGAAGAATTCAGCTTTCGGTGGTTTTACAGTTTAAAGATTCTAGAGGAGGTAATGAAAAAGAAATAAAGGCAAGACGATTTTTTTTGCAAAATAATAGAAAAAGCATAAGGATGAGAAAACAGAAAGATCATTGCATTTTCCATGGTGAACTGAGTTATTAGTATCTAGGGGAAAACCCCAAGGCTTATTGTTTTTAGTTGAAAGAAAAAAATATGTAGTTTACGCCTCAGTGACAGGAAAAATCATCTCGGCTTTTAATTTTGTAAACTTCAAGGGATTTTCCCGCCTAAGCACTATACAATCTGCTGAAAATTATAGATGTGTGACAGCAGGTTCGACTTGTTAGAAGGGCCTAAGTGAAAAAAAAACGTTTTCTTGAGGCAAGTAGTGTTTTTTTTCTGTGGAAGACTGGAAGAGAAAAAACAAGATAGATAGATAAGAAGGTGATCGGAAAAACTCATATAAGGATAGAGTTAATAAAATAAGAATTGGAAGTTGAAATGTTCAGTATGTTGATTTCAATCAAAAGGCGAACAGGGATACGGTAGGAACTGCACCAGCTTCTCAAAGTTATTTTAGTTAGTGGAATGGTAGCCGAGTTCACCAGCTGTATTTTAAGAAATAGAGGAAAGCCAATGTCGATATTGATCAATAAATTCACTAAAAATGATTTGTAGTTTATATTATCGAAGAATTTAGGGGATTGAGTTGAATTGAGACCTATATATAAACAAAAGATGAATATAATAGCATATTTAAAAGGAGAGGTTGAACCATAAGGTAGAATTATGGAATTCTCAAAATCGGACGCATGAGAACAATCACAATAACCATCAATGACTAAAAAATGAGAATGTACAAAGTAAGAATGAACAAAGTATGATTTGCTATCAGCACTCTCAAATAATCAAGTTTGGGTAAGAATAAGAGGTAGAGTCTAGAGGAGAAAGATTAATGTTCAAAAAATGATAATTAGAATAAAAAAAAACACAAATGCTGCAGAAATTAATGAAGACAAAGGATTATTCATCAGAATAGGCTACAACTTTTGTGACTGCATCAATCCCACCACTTGAGACCGTCAATTCCAAAGTGTTGATGTGGAAAGGATGGCTGAAGAACTAATTTTGGAAGCCTCCTTTTTGGCTTTTCCGAGTGAACATTTAGTGGTTCCCTTTTACTCCTAATATATAAAATACATCCGTAGTTTCTACAATCAATATTGTTTTTTTCATCACTAGATTCTAAAATGCATTATTTAGAATACTATAAGGAAGTGGTGGAGTGTTAAACCGCAGAAGTAATTTTAAAAAATTAGTTAAATTCTGAAGTGTGCAGTGATTTAATAAAGCCTCATTCCCTTAACCAGCATTATGTTTCAGACGAAATTTTAAAGAATGAAACTGCAAAAGTTAATCAAATTTACTTTCAAATGCATAAATTTCCATAAAATTGTTTGTAAAGTTAAACATTACGTGAAAATTGGTAACATATTTGATGCTACTTGATATGTTGCTCGTACATAAATAAATATCTAAAAAGTGCAGAACATATCAAACATATAGGGGAAATTATAATACACTCTTTCACCAATCTTTTTCATTTCAGCAAATACCAGTACTAAATCAAGTTCCATCACCACTTCAAGTATCAGCAAAATATCAAATGCTAGCACCACAACGAATATCTACTCTGCAACAAGCACAGACTTTGCAGCTGATACCAGCACCGCAAAAACAAGCAGCACTGCAGCTGATACCAGCACCGCAGCAAGCAACAGCAATGCAGCTGATAACAGAACCGTAGCAAACTCTAGCACCTCAGTTGCCAATAGCTCTACAGCTGATTTAAGCTCTATCCTCACAGTAAAATCAACTATTACATAACCAAAATAGACAAAATAAACATTATTCGCAAAGTGCTATATGTTACAATTCCAAAAGATCACTTAAGAGAAATTTGCACTAAAGCACACCCGACCTAAAAATAATTTCCAAAATACAAGATACGACAAACCATTTTTTCAACATGTTTCTCAGTCAATGTTAACCTCTTTTTATTATAACTCTAGGATTATAGTTCGAGCGTCACGAGATCGGTTCCATTTAGATATTAGCGAAAATTTTCCATTCAATTCTTTAGAATTAAATGACTTTAATTTATTCTTTGATACTCATTTTGAGCAATCCTCTGACATATCCTATCAACCAGACAACCCATTTTTATAAAATTTGGAAGAAATTCAGTCCAATTCTCTAGTTACACCGATAGACAACATTGACAATATTTCTGTTTTAGCTCATAACTATTAAAATTCTGCTGAATTGAATTTAATTGAACAGAAAGAATATAATTTTCTTGAAAACTTTGTTTTTTTTTTAAAGCTCAAAATTACTCTTTCCAAGAGTGTCAGGAAAAAGATAAGTTTGTCTCAGTTGACACAGAACCTTTTACAAATTGTACAGAAACTATGATTTATGAATCTTATTCTTCTTCAGAGAATTCCGAACCGAATACTCTTCCACTCTCCAGGAAGACAACATTGAAAA
>JABUQX010032214.1:57500-75743 GCA_015478945.1 Trachelipus rathkii
ACACACTATAGTTTTGCTGATAAGATTCTGTACTGGATTGAGTGAGGGACGGCAAGGTAGAATGTGTAAGAGTTGATTCTCCATTTTGCTTTCGTGGACAGGCATGTTCAGAGCACAGATCATGTTTTGATTCGAGCGAGTGAGGTCCCGTATTCATAAGTTTCCGTTTGTTATATGAAATCAACAAGGCAATATGAAAAGGATCATGAAAGTCTTGAAGATGATCTACCTTTGGATGAACTTTCAGGAGTAAAAGACGAAACGTCTTAATGCTACCCTGGAAAAAGAGATGCTGGACGTTTCCGCAAAAATTATGTAATGGAGATCAGAGTCCATATATGGGTTTAATTTGTATACCACTGAAGAGATATCATCCTGACATATGTTTCAGCCTTACTCCAAAAAGCCGGTGACACAGAAACAAACCCCGGACCTAGAATCTACATATGTCCCTTATATAACAAAATAGTGAACAGAAACTCCATAAACTGCAATAGATACAAACAATAGATTCACAAACAATGTTCCCATCTTACCACGCTGCCACCATGAAAATTGATAATGTTTAAAAAGAAGAAAAACATAACAGTTTTCACTTCTCCGCAATTTGAATTTCATGAGATAAAGAATTGTTCTTCGACAATGGAAGACGAGTGGTTGTTCCAAACATCGTAGGAGAGTTGGGATAATAATTATACAAAACTACAAGAATCTTTATTAAAGAAGTTGTCTCTAAGGGAACTGCCGAAGTAACAGTCGTTGCTTTAACAAAAAAAAGGAAGGTTAAAAAACTTATGCTCATGCTCGGCGTGTGATTTCACTGCGATTTAGCTTTTGAAGAGCTCACTGTTCAAAGATTTCCTCCTCAAATAAGAAAAATGCATAGCAGACAGAAGAGGAGGGAGGTAGACTCCTACAATTTGGGCAACAAGCTTGGATTATTGCAGTAATGATTAGAGAACTCTTACATTGCGAACAGATGTTGTGTGAGGATTTAAAATATTTTCAAATTTATGGCATTTAAAAAATACCTCCTTGGGAAGGCGAAGTAAGCTTTAACAGTGTACAATGAAAAATAAAATTTTACCTTTGTTGGAGGGAAAGACACAGAGAAGGTAGGTAAAAGACGAGGTGACATTGGTGACTGGTACACATTGTTTTTGCAAGCGACCTAATATATCGTTCATAGTGTCCTAACGAAACTAGGAGTGAACATTTTACTATTGGAGGTGTTATGGATATTCTTCGAATTGGAGGTAATCAAGACTTTCCGCAGAAACGAATAGAGAACATAATATTTGACTCTTTTTTCTGAAGGTGGCACAAACAAAGATGGAACTGTTTCCCATTGGTGTTGTTTGTACCTCAGCTGATCTGAGAACTCTCAAGAAAACTTTTTCAGAGCTGGGTCCAATATTTGCTTTGGACTAAGCCCAATTTTAACCACCTAAAAATGGACAAAAAAAATTCTCAATTTTCAGGCAATTTTAATGGAAATAAAAGCAAATCGCAGCTTTTCCTGACCTCTAAACGTTGTTTTCTGATGTTTTTCTGTGTATGTAGTCATATTTTCAGTATTTTCAGTCATATTTTCAGTATTTTCAACTTCTACAATTTTTTTAAATGACTTTAAACTTGAAATATACATAGATGTGTCTATTATCTACAAAATGCAAGAAACAGTTTTTTGATTTTTTAAAATTTGTGCTCAGCAATGTTCAAATTCAAAACCCACTTTTTTGGTTTTTCAAATGAAAAATTGTGATAATTTTTTTCTTCCTCATGCGATCTAGATGAAATTTTCAGAGCATATGCAGTCGTGGGAAATGCACATTTTTTACTTAGATAACTTCTTTGCATATGCACTATTTTTGGTTTTGCTCTTGTAACAAATTTTTTAAAAAATTTATTTGGAAATTTTTAACAAAAATAGGAAATTTAAGTACGTGCTTTCACCACATCTATTCCTAAATTAATATTTATTTTAATACTATTACTCCTACTGCTGTGGTGGGAAAAATAAATTTTATTGATGGCCAAAAACATGTTTGTGTTACTTTAAGGGATGATGCAAATAAGACTTATCAGAAATACATTATGTATCCCAGCATGAGTGTTTCTGTCATCTAGTTAGCTTTGAAATGTACTATCTTGTGTGGAGAGTAGTTATTATCTATATATTATGTATTTGTTATTGAGTATCAAGGGTTTGTAGTCATGTTATTCTTTGTGGTATTACGATGCCATAGATTTACTATAATATAGGCTACTGAGAATAGATAACTACTTGGTATTCGAACTAGTGACATTTATGGATAATTCTGCTACGATGGACTATGGTTTCGTATTTACATATAGAGGACTTTTTAATGTTAATATTGAGCCCATGAGAGAGTTTTAGAAAATATTTTGTTTGTTATATATATATTTCTCTGAAAGCATTCTTCTCTTGTTTTTCGAGATATGCTTGTATTGAAATCAGTGTTTCCTATGTTTTAAATTCGTAGAAAAACCTTTACCATCGACTAATTTTTATTCATATAAATTTCCTATATACTCTCTCTCTCTCCTCATATATCTCTCTCGATATATATCATACAATATCATGTTTATAATAAATATCTCTTGAAAGCATTCTTCTCTATACTCTCTACTCTCTCTCTCTTCTCGTCTCTCCTCCTCTCTCACTCTCATATTCATAATCTATCTCGTTCTCTATCCTACTATCTTATCGCTTAAGATAGGTAATTATAAGATCTTATAGGTGCAGGGTTCGTATTATGGGCTATGAGAATTACAATGATTTAGCCTAGAATCATTTATTCCGTGATTGAGAATTATGATGGAATGTTAAGTGAAATATGGATGGACAATTGAAAAATTTATACAATAACTGACAGATAGAATAGAATAGAGGTGTACGATTAAAGTAGATAGTGAGTTAGGATTACTTTGATGAGGGTGTGTGTTGCACACACGAATATATCTCGAGTATATTTGCAGTGAAGGAGGAGTATATAGTATAGTTTGCTATCGAGGCAATTGAATAAACTGTGAGATAAAAGTCGGAAGTGCGCAGGGTTGACAGATGAGCTGAGATACAGTTGTGAAACAAATGATCTGCTGATTCGCGCTTATCAGCGAGAGTAGTGCGGAGTTGGCAGGTATAGTCGATGTGATCGTCGATTGGTCCGGGAATGCGGTGGATGTCAGGAGATATACGCGCCTAGCATGTGGCTGAATCTACCTGTTAGATACATATATACTCGAGGATTTTGAGATGGATTTATATAATATATATAGTAGTATTGTATGTAATTATATAAGGGTATAGCGTGATATAAGGAACTTGATGGAATACTTATATAAGGGGGATTTAATAAAGCTTATTGATATGCCTTGATAATATATAGGATATTTGTCCATTGGACCAATTTTGGTATTGTATATGATCGACGTCTGAAAGGGCTTGATTGTTATAATAGATAGTGAACATTTAACATTCATGAAGTGGTAGAGGATGTGGGGATTTAAAATTATTTTATTATATTTAAGCAAAATATAATAAATAAATAGATAAACATGATAAACTAACAATTACCAAGACAGATAGTTGGATAGAACAATTGATAACAGGTATAATACCAGGATTAATATTGAAGCCTCTTTATGAACAAGTGTTTAAAAGAATATTAAATATATAGGTCTAGTGGTAAAGGTCTACTTCATAAATGGTAATCAAAAATATATAGTTGATATAGTGAATATCACATGTGTACACAATATATGGAGAGTATATTGATATTATGTATATATATATTTAAATCTATTAATGAAGCAGGGTATCAATAGTATAACTCATGGCTATTTATGTATTATTAGTGTGATAGTTGATGATGAAAGAATTAATGGTAGGGTGGCAGGGAAATTAATATTGGGAAAAATGAAAGAGTGTGGAGGGTGCTGTGAATTAATTGCACGCAGTTGAATTTGGAGTTTATGCTTGGCGTAATTCATGAAAAGTATTAGAGGGGATTGATATGGAAGAAGTGCGGTATGATTGGAGCTAATTCTTCGATGATGTTTATAAAGGAAAATTGTGAGAATATAATGGGTTAATATTTTATTAATAATGAATTAGGTAATGTATATTTGGTAGCTCTAAGATGAATGTGGTAAGAATTACTTGATATGAGATAGTTGCAGTATCAGATCGCAATAGAATTAAATTATCCACAATAAATGTTGGGTCGTTTATAGGAAATGATTCATGGCTCCTCCTTTACAACCATCAGTTTTATATTTCCACATTTTTCATTTATCAAATTCTTCCGAAATTTTTCGATTTGTCTAACCATGTTGGTGCATCTGTAGAATATTCTTCATCATTTTCTTTAGAGAATATATAAAAACGTGTTACCCCTATTTATTATTACTGTATCAAAGGGAACGAAAAAATCGAATGGATGCAACTTTTAAAGTCGAATCGAATCGTCAATCAAATTCATTCGAGGTTACATTTAATATACCTTGTCATAATAATTCCAAAATGATAAAATCTTTCTCAATATCTTTTCAAATATTGTTTATATAATATATATATATATTATTATATATATTATTATTTATATATATATATATATTTTATTATGTTGTGCTAGGGCGATGATGAAGTGTATGTATAGTATAGTTTATGATGTGGTCGGGGCGGACTGGTGAGTGCAATTACTTTGGTATAAATTATTATATAGCCTATAGTTTATGATGGCTGGTTTTGCATTGATGGTAATTATATATATAATAAGTATGTTTTAGTTATTATTATAGTAGTGTGGTGTGGTTGTGAGTTGAGTGGCTGGTATAGAGATGTTGTGGTGGTTATAAGTAAGTATCGGTCCCTGTGCCAGTCTGTTAGTTGACATAATCTTGGGGCCCGTGGTTAGGTTGTATAAGAAGATTTAGTGATATTTAGATAGATGATATATATGTTTAGGTATAGATACCTGTGGTGATATGTATGGGACTATAATATAGAAGATTACAATATGGTGATAGGTAGAATTAAAAATGGTTTATTGAGTTACCAGTGAATATATTGAATGAATGATAACGTCGGTATATAATTTTTTAAGCTTGAGAATGTGCCATAAGTTATATGAGTATATGATGTTTATATATGCAGACTCGGCTGGATCGTGATGAGAACTATATTTTTGGAGACTTTACTGAGGAGATGTGGTGTGAGATTGGTCAGCGAGGTATGTGGCCCTAAGTAACCGCATTTTTATTAATATTTATAATTATTTATTTTTATTTGATTTATTTTTATTTATGTTTTACTTTATTTGTGTATTTTTTATTTTCATTTTTGAACTCACTTTGTTTCACAATCCCTATCTTCATTTATATGGACTGTTTTTTAGAAAGGAATCTGTTGTGTATGGTATTTTGACTATGGTAGCCTAGCGTACAAGAATGTTTGGATACAGTATCCTCTGACAATCATGCACTCGAGCGAGTTAGGCTAGAAACGATCGATTTACAATGGTTATGAGAGTAATAAAGTCCTATGCCGATTCAGTTTCGGGCTTGGCTCACATGTGCTCATCTTTTAATAAGATATTATATATATATATATAGGGTGGATTTTTGGCTTTTAATTGCTTACTACTATGAGGGAACTGTGAGGACGTAGTAGAGATGGGTGATGTTGTATGGTGTGTGTTTTGTTATCCTTTTGTCGGCTTATTAGGGGTGGGGGGTGTTGATTTTAGGTAGTTTTTCTAGTTATGTATGAGTGATATATTATTTGAGTTGTGCCCGTTGGGGTTTAATATTATCTTATTTACCTATAGTTATTATTATTATTACCGGTGCTTCGATTTGCGTGGAAAATAAATGAAGCGTGGGAGCAAAATGAGATATCCTATACAGGTAGGTGAGTGTGTTGTTGTATTACTGATGTGACAACGAATCAATGAAAACGTAGTGCTCTGAGGGTGTAGGTGGATGTGTTGCTGGTTGAATGTTTGGTTTGTGTGTTTTTGGGATGGTGTATATGAGTTAGTAGTGTGTGATGTGTATTATTGGTGGGTTTTGTTTGTGTATTTGTAAGTGTGGTTTTGTTTTATTATTAATGGGTGTGTTAATTATTGTGTGGTGGTTCTTGTTTTGGGGTGGTTAGGTATAGGTGTAGGTGTGGTGTTGTGGATTATAATATGTTTATGGTGTGAGTGCATGGTTGTGGTTGTTAGAGTATTAGGTTATTAGTAGTTGTATATGTGGGTTTTTTTAATATGTTGGTTGGTTTTTGTGTTAGTTATGTGGTGTTTTTGTGTGTGTTTGTGATCTCATACTCTATTGAGGCTGTGGTATGTTAGTAGGGTTTTTATATGTGGTATTACTTGTTAGGTATTTATCGTTCGTTTATAATCTTCTTGTTATTACTGGTAGTGTATATATAATCTACGTTAGTATATTACTGAATATAGACTATTATATATATATGGTGTATTATTCTATATTTGTTTATTATGGGTTTATATAACTCATATATATATTATTGGTGTCGGGCTATCTATTATCTCATTATATATTCTATATACTTATATATATATATTATTCTATGTTATATTATATTATTTTATATTCATTTTTAATATATTAATTATATATTTATATATATTTATTATATATATTATATATATATATTAAATACTATATTTTTTATTAATTATCATACATTATATTATAATTTATAAACAAAAAGCTTAAGTTATTATATATTTATTTTTTAATTTATATATTTATATATTATACTATTATTATATATTTATTATGATATCTATATATCTTATATCTATAAATATTACTAAATATTATTTTAATATTCAGAGGCGATTACCTACAAACTCGTGAGGCTGCCGGGTCTTAGCATGGTTTATGATTATTATTTACCATTGATTTTACCCAACATCATAATTCATAAAGTTTAGCTGATAACATATCTCATATTTTTTTGCGATAAAAGTTGTGATAATGAAAGAATAAATTAAGAACAGGAGAAATTAATATTGGATTTAATATAAAATTTAATACAAAAAGTGTAAGAATCATCTGCCATTTAAAACTATGCTTAATTTATTTTTCAATCAATTATAAAAGGTGGCAGATCGGGCTTCTCTCCGAAATAGCCGAGAGGAAATTTTAAGACAGAATACGCTATAAACATTCTGAGTGAATTTAAGTTTTTTTTACAAATTGTTATTTTTTCCTACCTAGGAATCTATATTATATTATAAACATTTGTTTCTAATATAAATAATATTTATAAAAAATAAACTTTATTTTTCTTGAAGTGTAAAAATTCAGATAAAAATATAATTAATTATTTAAATTACCCTAATATACTATGAATTTAGTCCTTTGACATCTCTTACTGTAAATAAAATACAAGTAGTATGGGAATACTAATCCTAAGTAAAGGGTCTAAACTTCGGCATGCTATGAATTGTCAAATTCTAACATTCCTAAAAGATTTTTAGTGTTTTTCTTCTGGATTAGCATTTGGGAATACTGCGGTCGACAGAACATTTTTGACAAACCGCAAGAAAACCAGGACCGCACAACGCCGAATCGTGCCGGACCGCACCGCACCGACAGCACCGCACCACGCCGAACCGTCTTTTTCGCGGTTTCGCATCCTCAGTATTTTTTTTCATATAAAGATTCTCTGTATACATAAAACCTATTAGTTAGGCTATATATTTTCACATAGTTTCAATAAATCACTAAATGTTCTTTATCAAATAATGACGTAACTACGTAATCATCACAAAAAGTTACTAAAGTACCAATTAATGGACCTAAATACATATCTTTATCAATTCGATTTCATAATAGACCATTATTGTTTAATAAAATATAATTTAATTCACACTAGAGTAAATATTTATTAGTAACAGTATGTATCGTATAGTATATATTATATACACTGAATCAATTTATGTTTTGGTGAATTTTATCTTGAATATATTATTTTATTGATTAATATTATTTTATAATTATTATTTATTATTATATTGTTATAAATACTTTATTATATATATTATATTATATTATTTATTATATTATAATATTTTTTAACAATTTAATTGTATTCTTGCATATTAAGGAATCTAATATGTTAATTAATTTTTTATTATTTTATCATGATGAAGTATTATGAGAAAAAATTAATATATTATCCATATTTATAAATTAGATATTCATTTTTATAAATGTCGCATTATATTCATATATTGTTTTTATATATTATTATTATTTATTTATGTATATTTGTATATTATTTATTTATATTATAAATTTATTAAAATATATATTATTATAATATTAATTATAATATAGTATTATATATAATATTATATATTATATATATATAATATATATATATATATATAATATATATAATATATATATAACCAATAATTATTTCTATTAAATTGTTATGCATTTGTTTAAAAAAAGAATAAGGTTGATTTAAATAAATTAAATTATATTAATTAAAATTATTTAAATAATAATTAAAAATGATGATTAATTAAATATAAATAATTAATTATAATAATAATTAATAGCGAAAAAAATATAGCAAGTACATAGATTATCTTATCATGGGCCTGACCTGTTTCTCTTATTTCTATAAGTAAAATTATTAAATCATAAAAAACATATACATGATGGAGTAACAAATTCTAAGAATACTATGTTTTTTTATGTCCTTAATAGTAATTTCTTTGTGTACTTTGTCAGATCTTATAACTTTAGTTTTCCAAGTGTACAGCAATAATTGATAAAAAATCATTTCACGTGAAAATTCTTTGAACTATTGTGAAATATTATTACGAATACTATCCAAAAAAGGTCATGAAAGGGTAGATGAAGTTATATGAAAAAAACGAAGGATGCGAAAAATACCTTCTAGAAAATAAGACGGCTTGGGTGGTGCGTTAGTGCGTGGTCCGGCGCGATCGGAGTCACGTTGAGTGAACGTTACCGTCTTGAGTGAGCGGTATGTCAATAACGCTTTCTGAGTCGACCTAACCTCGAAAAACCACCGCTTAAAATATAATGGGGTTAACTCCCAGTGATAAAGCACTAAAAAAAATATTATCGGACATTCGCGAATAATTTCAGGCGTGAAATGCCGAAAATATTCGCTGGCTCCCAGTCCAATCTCTTTCATATCCTCCTACTATATATTCTCACCTATTAAAGACTTGTTTATAAAATACATTATAATTTTAATACTGAGACTTAATGTAAAAATAATAAAATAAGATTAATTACAATTACTAATAATATTATAAATTATAAAATATATAAAATAAATTATTATAATTATAGTATAATAATACTTACAAAAAATATATTTATTTTTATAAAAGATAAAATAATAAATACATATATAAATAGAAAACAATATAAACAGGTTACTCCTCGTATCAATTTTAAATTAAAAGAAAACTTGTAATAGCAAAATATAATGCGAGAAACCAAGTATTACAGACCGGTTAATATTTTTGCGAAGTTAAACAATGATAATATAGTGATATTACTCTTTCCAATATAATATACTATATTAATAATATAATATTATTTATTATATATATTATATTATATATATATTTTATTATATATATATATTATTATATATATATATAATGATTATATATTATATTTATTATAATATATATTATATTATTATATATATATAATTATATATAATAATTTATTATATTATATTATTAATATATATATAAAAAAAATTTAAATTTAATATTTATTATATATATTATATATAGAGTAGAGAAGAGGTAAGAGAAGAGAAAGAGAAGAGAAGAGAGGAAGAGACCTGAGTAGGAACGAACAAAGTTCCATGGGTACTCACATGCTTCTTCTGTATATAAATTATTATTATTATATTAATATATTATTTATATTTATTATATTATATAATATATATTTATTTATATATATATATAATATATATAATATATATTATATTATATTTATATTATTATATAATTATATATATTTATTATATATATATTACTATATATTTATATATATATTATATATATATATTAAGTATATATATTTATATAATATATATATTAATATATTTATATATATATATATTTTTATTGTAGATTTTTATATATATATATATATTATATATTATTAATATTATATCTATATTATATATATATATATATATTATTTATATACTTATTATATTTATATTATATTTTTATATATTATTATATATATTTATTAATTTATAATATAATATATATTTAATTAATATATATATAAATAGACTTGATATACGGTACTATTCTTGAAGGTATAATATTATATAATTTTATATTCAGTTTTTATTAGAACTAATATCATGCTTAATTAAAATATAATATTAGCTTTTCCAAGTTTAGAAGGTGTCAATTACGTTGGAAGCAAAAACTCATATGTCCCATATCTGTGACAGTCAAATAAAGTAGAATGTTTGTGTATGTTAGTATTTAGTATTAGCTTTTTTAAAAATGATATAGATAAACTGCGCATTAGCTTTGCATCTGCATGTGGGCTATTACGTGCGATTTTATACCTTGGTTGTACGTAAATGTCCTGCCAGATAAAGTGCGCACTGCACAGTGATTAGGAGTGTATTAAGTTAATTTCCTTTTATATAATATTACGGTGATTTATTATAATTTTAGGCCTGTTCAAATTAAATAATGTGACTGATACGAAGGAACGGGTACGCTTGCTAGCATCCATTTTACCCAATAAGATATTGATACGAATAAATTCCCTACTCAAGAAAATTCATACTAATTGCTTATAGACGTCATCGTAGAAACATATACGCCAGCATTGCGTGATAGAATAAAGGAAATATTCCAAGGCAGAAGAAAAGCATGCATACCACGAAAGCTCGTCCCAAATCCACCTGGGAATGTAGAAACATAGGCGAATATCATCGCGGACTAGAAAAACATACACATAAAAGAAAGAGTGCGTTACGTAGACAAAAAGAAAAAGATATTCTGTATATATAGTCTATTAATGATGATCTGTTCGAACATTGTAACATTATGTAGCTTTATATGACTATATGTGATATCCAAGAGTATTGCTGATATATTTTATTAAGTTATTGTGTTTGTAGCTAGTCTAGGGTCGAGTCTGTGCAAACATATCGCGTGTTGGCTCATATCTTTGAATAAGAGTGATTATGATTATGAGGAAGGGATTAACATATCGGCATATACCAGGAACGCAGACCACGGTGAGGAGTGTGAGACGATAGAGAGCTGAGCAGTTAGAGTGTTTTAACAAAGGAATTAGTGTATAAGAGTCTTGATATGGGATCGTCAAATTCTTTCTGGATCTCTTTTCCACCTTAAATAGACTTCAGTATTAAGTCATAATTGAGTGTATGTATAGTATCAATGTGTGCTA
Source organism: Trachelipus rathkii (assembly GCA_015478945.1). Taxonomy (NCBI): domain Eukaryota; kingdom Metazoa; phylum Arthropoda; class Malacostraca; order Isopoda; family Trachelipodidae; genus Trachelipus; species Trachelipus rathkii. The sequence continues at coordinate 69,027 of JABUQX010032214.1, forward strand.
TAACTGTATTTCGGGTTTACTATTTTGTTAATTTTGCTAGCGTGATCTGTCGATCTTATGTACATGATATTTTCTATTACTACTCAACTTTATCCTTTACTTCACAGTCAAAATGCGATTACTGAGCTGTAATCAATGATTCGTGTGAGTAGTTCGTGTTAGTTTGAAATGTATATTTATTTCAGATGTAATTATCTGTTACCTCATCTTAGAAGAATAGCGTAAAACGGTTTGTTGGACATAGGACTCTTAAGATATAAGTAAACTACAGCAGATCTTAACAATCCAGGTACGTCAGATATCGACGAAATACAGTAAAATAGAAAGTGATGTGTCGTTTCAGAGTACTAATGTTTAGCCGCAAGACGTAGCCGAGGAAAGAAATCAATGGTAAAAGCTAGCGATATACTCTCAGGAAGTTAGAGTGAAATGTGAATAGCGATAGAGATGTTGTTCATTTGGTATATTTTTTTGACAGTTTGGCGTTGAGGCACTAAAATTAAATCAGAGAGAATATGTCATTAACCGTAACGGTTCCTATTTAAGAGTAGAGAAAAGGTTTTCGGTTTAGCCCAATGGCATACGTTAAACGTATTGATCATAATTTATGATTCGAAAATTAAAACTATTAAACTTATACTATACGGGGATTCTAAAATGCTCCTGATATTACCCGGGAAGAAAAGTCTAGTTTTTGAGTAGACTCGTCAGCTTGATAGATAATCTATCATTAACGTAGAATACAGACTTCTAAGAAAGTTTCTGAATCGTTTCATCGAGAACAAGTACAGAGATACTCATACCAGACTAGTCATCATATTATTGAACACTTTCAGGTAATGGTCCCATAACTTACTGGAACATGTTCAAAGCCTTTTGTGTTTTGACACAGACGGCCAGTAATACAGGGAGGCTAAACGGCGCTTGATATTTATAATCTTATTCTCGGACAAAAACTAAGCGTGATAATCATTAGTTTTCTTTTTGTCGACATATTATCTTTATATTTTTATTATTTATTCATATATGTCACTTTGAATTGTTAATTGTGCTTGTGTGATGGAGTTTTATAGAGTAAGAGTTACACTTCACCTCTAGAGGGAGCCAGATTATCCTTCCTTATTGGGGTAATATATATTAAATTAATAAATCTGACATATACAAATTTTAGTGTAACCTCATCGTAGAAACTGAAGAGCCATTATCAACTTAAGGGAGATGTATAACTTGGAACATTAGCAATTATTTCTTTTGCGTGTGAAGAGAAATGAGTGTGTTTCATATTATCAAAGGGTAAACAAGCTTAAATTAATTTGAAGCTACTGATTACCTAGAAGGAGAAAAGCACTACGATATTATTAGGTTTGGTCTTTTAATAATGAAATATGTATTTGTGAGTGAATGTGCTATGGGTTTGTTTAGTTACTTACAGAGTGTAGCAGTGAGATTTGTGGAGAGTGTCTTTCGTCGAGTGAAGAGATTAATTGTACGATTTAATATTTGCTCTTTAGAATAACAAGAAATCCTCTCTGATAAATCTAATTTTGCGTGAGTGAAGTGGGAAATCAATTCACAAAATATTATTAATGTCATTCTATGTAATAGTAAATTTTAAGATGGATTTTGTAATTCATCACGTTTGGAACCTCAATTTTATTGCATTAAAAGTATTGTGCAATGGTATTATCTAAAAATATTAATGATCTCCATTTTCTTTTCACATTTCCTCATTTTCCTGAAAGAAAAGCAAAATAAAAAAAAAATGTTATAGCAGAAAGATGAATGTTCACGTTATTTTGTTATCAGTTGATATTCTTAAATAGATGAATTTAAGCCTATTGAAAAGTAATGATCTGCTTTTTTTTATGCGGGTTATGATGTCGTTTTACTGTGTCTAATGCAATTATCCTTCTATAAACTTTATCTCTTGTTTGATTGTTGAATATTTAAAAAGGCAACCTTTATTTAGATAAGATATTTGATAGTTTCGATTTTTAATGGGAAAAGTAGTTCTCTAACATTGACAGTCAGAAAAGGGGAAGTAAGAATAAATTGTGGACGAAAAAAATTTGATATACAAATAACATTAGAATAGAAAAAACATAGTATAAATCAATATCCTGTGTATCTGTTTAGGTAATAAATACCTGTTTATACTTCCGATATACTATGATAGTTTATTTAAAGTGTATGTTGGGAGAGTGTGTGAAATCAGTATATATCACTGTGTTAGATTGTTGTAGATGAGGTGATATTTTATAGTCTATATTTTAGATGTTTATTGAAATAATCTGCTATTAGTTTTATTATATAATAAACCGTTAGATTTCATCTCAATGTACAATCTGGTAATTCGTTATAAACTAACCATAATCATCGAAAGATAAATTCGACTGTGTGTCTTTCCCTTCTTTTTTATTTTAAGTACTGATGCTGAAAAATATATGAATACTCAGGCCTATTCCCGCGTTAGATAATAGTGACTGTGAAATGAAGTAATTTATAACCTCTCAGACTTAAATAGTGTCTGTATCTCTCGTGGTTTCTATTGAACTCATCATTTTTACAAATGTTTACTAGTAGTTATTGGTGTGTCTAAGATGAAGTTTAGTGATGGATTTTTCTGAATATTGGATTGCGAACTTTTTCGTGTGTATTAAGTTACGAGCTCTTATCCCGATTAGTGGCTAGTGAGAGTAAGTAATTGAAATCAATATCATTTGATAATATGGAGATACGTTATGTTCGAGATTATTTATAACCCGCCTTCTTTTTCTCGGTCGTTTGCACGTGTGAGATTATGTTGATTGAGTCTGTTCAGAGTGTGTACTTTAATGTTTTCTTTTGCGACTCAGATTATTGAAATCTAACATGGTGTTAGATCGGAGAGACTAAGTAGTATGGTCTCGGGTTTCTATCCTTTTTAGGTTCTCGTGGTATGAAAGAATTCACACCTCTAGTATGGTAGCGGTATTCTGACTTGGATAAGCTCTTGGATTATGATGAGATCGATTGGTTGTCACTAATTATGTAGTAATAACGGGTAACCTGTAATCATATATATTCATATCTATATATAATATGTGTTATATTTTTTGAAGGTGACTTTGTAACTTTATAGTTATAGAGGTGATTTCTAGAGTGTTTGCGTATTTACGTGATATCTACTTGCTAATGTTCTTATAATTATTTGTCACGTTTCATGAGGTATTAAAATTTTAATTTTTCTCTCTGCTGTCTAATTCTTGTTTTGAGTTGTTAGATGTTGTGAGCAGAGCGGATATTTAGGAATAGATCTTTGTCAGTACTCATAGGCACGTGTGTGACTGTGGCATGATCTAGATTTAAAATCACTTTTAGATGTATCTTAGATTCATTGGTGTTTTGAAGCATACTTTCAGCTGTTAGTTTCCTTATTGTTGTTTTTATTTTTATAGCGACGTTTAATAATATATATCTAAAACTATATATAAAAATTGTTTACTAAAATAATTAACTATTATTCGAAAAAAGAATTTTCTATATAAAATAATTATTAATTAACAATGAATCATTATAAATATATCCGACAAGAGCCGTTTAAATTAATTTCAAAATAATTTGTAGTAAAATCTTTAAAATTTCATAAAATGAAGAATTAGAATATATAGTAGTGAAGCTATAAATGTGGACTAACAGATACTACGTATAATTCAAACTACTGTGGAAAAAAATGAATGTTATTAATTCTAGCATTGTTACATAATTCTAGGTAGCTCGTCAAATTAACAAAGGTGATTCAATTAATGAGTAAATTAGACAAAACTAATATTCTATGGAAGCGATAGAAATAATTGTATTGTAAAGTGCGAAATTAGTCCATAAGTAGAATAAGAGAAACAGGTCACGGCACTTTTGGAATGAATACTTTTTAATTGGAATTTAGATCATTTAGAGGAGCAAAATGTACTGCGAAGGAATTTTATACTTAAAAAATGGAATTTAGTCTATTGTAGGAAGAGCAACAGGTATTTTTATTATTTTATTATTATATATATATATTTTATATTTTAATAATATTACTTTATATAATTATAATATATTATATATGATATATGTATTTTTTTATATATATCAGATTGGAAACTTGCGATTAAAATTTTCATTATTCCAATCGTATATTTGTATCTATTATAAATGGCTTAGTAGTACTATTATTACTATTAAAAATATTGGTAATAACAGGATGATAAGGCAACAACTTTTTTGATGATTACCATATACCTTTATTATTATAATATAATATTCTTGTCTATTATTATTAGTAGTAATATATAATATATATATTATTATATGGTTTTTTAAGTAAATGGTACTATTTTGCTCTAACATTGTATGAATTCAAGGACTATATTAAATTCTATTTCACTTCGGAAGTAATAACCGGAAGTAGAAGATCAGAACCGCCTCGAAATCCGAAGTAAAACGTGGAAGTAAGATTTCATCGATCTGTTTGCCTGCGAATTAAAAATCGCAAATTTTTTTACTGAAAATAATAAAATGAATTTATATAAATAAATAATCAATTAAATTATATAAATAGATTAAAATTTTTTCAGTAAAAATTGTTTTGAAATTTTCCGTACGCGTTTCATATCGTGTGCCTACGAAAAAAAAACCGTTTTTTTTTTCGTGAATTCCATAAATAAAAAAAAAAAAAAAATAAAAAATTAATTTATTGAATGCTTTTATTAATAAAATGAAATGAACTAATAAATATAATACAACATGTGAGTGACGTGGATATTCCCGTCCTCCGCTATTCTGTGTCTCCCAGCGCGGCGCACCGAGTGTTCTATCTCTGTGTCGATTTCTATAATCCATGCTATCGCACGGTTGTGGTGCCAGCCCGCCACCTGTCCTCTCGCTGGTGCGGTGCGCGCTCTGCCACCAGTTTCCATCAGACCTCTCTCTACGTGTTTTTCATTAGTACATTCCTTGATTTATTTTTTCTTTTTCTTTAATATTTTTTTTCTTTATTTTCCTTTTGATTATTTTTTATTAATTTTTAGTTCAGTTTTTGAATTTATTTATTTATATTTTTTTTTTTTACTTATTTTTTATTTATTTTGATTTTTTGGATTATTATTATTATTTTATGCGTTGACCTATTATTTTTATTGGACTTTTTTTATTTTATTATATTAATTATTATTTATTATTTTATTATTATTATTCTATTATTTTTAGTTATTGAAGTATTTAATATGTATTCAAAATTATAAAAATTTATTTGTGGTTTTAAAGGTGAAAAGTCGATTTGAGGTTTTTTTTTCTGCATGCTTGTTTTCTTTTCGAATTTATTAAGAGTAAATAATTATCATTTATATTTCGGTACAATCAAGTAGTCAATATATTTCTATATATTTATATATATATATATTATATTATATTATTATATTATAATTATATATTATTTTTATATATTAATATAATATCTTAAATTGTTAAGATATTAGTATATGTTATTTATTATTTTTATTATATATATTGTATTATTTTATATAGTATATATATATTTATTTATTTATTATTATATTTATTTTATATATATATTGTATGTATATTTTAAACTGTTATCATATGTTGGAAGTAAATGTAAGTTAGCCATCATGGAGGTTCGAGTAAGTAACCTCTGTGAGTAGTCTCAAAAGGTTTAGGCTCTGTGAGCAGTTTTATAATAAGGCACCTCTTGTCGTGAAGTCATTTCCAGTTTCGTTTTGTTCTTTTTTTGATTTGATACCTTTATCGCCCCTTCCTTAGTAGCTTCCCTAAATACTATTATTGAAGGAGTATAAACCTTACTCTATATATCGATCGTTGTAATTTTTTGTATCACATACGGTTTTATCTTAAATCATTCATATGATTTGAACAATATTATGAAGAGTGTGAGCTCCTTCCTTTTCTCTCATTTGTTTGTTTAATTGCTAATTGTCTTGTTTAGGTCTTTTTTTTTTTTTCCTTAGTTTTAATTGCGTTGTAATACTCTTCAGCACCCATAAAGCCATTGCCTTCTTCACTTCGTGTCAGCATCTGTAGTCGACTTTAGTCATAAGACACTATTTTTCATAGCATGACCGTCAAAAATTGATAAATCACTAAACTGTCAAATTACAATCAATGGTAATTATCCCATTAGTCTATCATGAATATTGGTCGATGGTACTCAATCTAGTGATTTTATAAGTCCGTAAAACTAAGCCGTAAAGATTTTAAGGGCACAGTGCAAACAAGTCTGTCGGCTGTATATTCCTTTATGCATATCCGATTTTTCGTTCTCTTGTCAATCACCAAGAATACCTTCCTGTTTCGTGAGGTACTGATACTCATCTTTTTTAGCATACAAGATGCAACTGTCGTGTGATCTGAGCAAATTATTATATACCCTTTGACCAAGTTTTTAATCATTGAGTTAATTGTACGAGTATTTGAGCTCTTGCAAGTGAGCGGTTATAATTGAACAGTCAGCGAGTATGTGAGCTTATCAGAATTTTAGAACTTTTGTAAGTGTACGAGAGTTTTTTGTCTGGTCCGCATAAGCAGTGTCAGTCGTAAAGAAAACTAAATATGTTTTTTGTCCAGCAACCACTGGTACACTTTACAGATATTATCCACAATACGGTCCTTGAGCTTTGCCAAATGCACCTTCACCTCGACTGAGTCATCTTTTGAAGT
>JABUQX010032215.1:0-2500 GCA_015478945.1 Trachelipus rathkii
GATACTTATACTTATATATAAAAAATATGAGTAAAGTAGCAACATGTAGAAAATTCTATTGATTTAATATTTATATATTATATATTAATATAGTATATATATATATATTATATATTATATATATAATTAATATTATATATATATATATATTAAAATAGTATATTAATATTATTATATTAATATGATTAATATATATATATATATTAATTATAATTCTATATATAAATCTATATATATATATATATATATATATATATATATATATATATATTATATAATATTATATATTATATAATCTAGTCTGAGAGAAAGATAATTATGTTCGTCTTGTTTATGGTATCAATAAGTTAGAAATTACTAGCTAGTATATATAGTAAGTAACTTGAGGGCTAAATGAAAATAAATAGCTCAAAAACTTATATAGAGTATAGTATAATAATATCTAAGACAGAGTATCGACAGCTAGGATAGTATACTAAATTTATGTTAGATAAAAAAAATTGAGATAATAATGTGATTCATTCACATGACTTAATTCAAGTCCATTGATTTATCAAATTGACTTTTATACAATATTGATATGACATAACTTAATCAATGATAATTTTAAAAAAATAATTAGAACAAACAAAAAGAAAAAAATATGTGATTGGCAGCTGGGCTTATTTTTTGGTTTTATATTTATATATGGGCTTTTTTTTGATATTCTTTATTGTTTTTTGGGTGAGGTGAGGGATTTTTTTAAATAGCCTAAACCTTATATAAGTTTGAAACACCCGCTTGAAAACCCTGTCTACGGTCTTATATAGTATATATATTATATTAATTATATATTATTATATTATAATATATTAATATATATATATATTATATATTAATATTAATATATATATATATAATAATGCAGAGTCCAAGCAAATGGTATCAATGCTAGTATGGTGCTATATTTTATAATTTCTTTGGATGAAGTAACCTGGTAACAATAAGCATAGTAGTGACATAAGAACTCAATGGTAGATTTATTTATACGTGCATTCTACTCTACTAGGTCACGCAGTAAACTAGTGTAATATCGGTACATTGTATGCATTCATAATAATCTTATTTATCAGTTCTCTTATCTAATACCCCTTCTGATTTTTATCATACTAGCTCGTATATCTTTTTGACATCCTCCTTCTCTCAATCACAGTATATTCTGTTCATGTCTTGATCTATACTCTCTCTCTCTCTCTCGGACTTTGGGAATTCAATTCTCTAAAAATTTGGATTTTCTCACGCTATCCGGCAAATACACGACTGAATACAATCGCTTCATTTTTCTTTTCGTTTTCAAAGATACCATACCCAAAAGTAATTAACTCATGCTCTCTCTTTCTCGTTTATTTCTATTTTTTACTTCTCTTCTCACTTTCTCTATTTTCATTTTTATTTTTTTCACTTTTTCTTCTCTTTCCAATTCATACTTCTTACTCTTACAAACTGTTTCCTTTGTATTGTTGTTCTCTATATTATTATTTAGTTGCTCGAATCTATCTGTAATTATTCGGTTTTTATATGTGCTTTTGTATTTACTTATATGGGAGTTATTCTTCCTTTATACTTCAATATAGTATATCTAATTCACCTTTTAAGTCTTTGAAGTAACTTATATTGAGTACTGATTAACTTATCCCTCTAATTGAAAAAAGAGGTATATCTCACTTTTTGTCTCACCCACATCATAGCCCATTGGGTACCCTCTACGGTGCCTATTCTTTTATCCATCAATGGGTCTTACCAGTCCAGTTACCCTCACTAACTATCTGTCCATTAGGATGAGGTGTATACATAGGCTAAAATCACGTCTTTTTGTTCGCCTATGAATCTATATATTAGGCACGCCTATTGTAAAGATTCCTGATAACCTTCGATTAACCGCCGGAGGGCTTCTCTACTGCTCACTTTGGTGAGAGTATATATCTTGGCCTCTGGCTTGAGTAAAGTATAGTGAGGTATTTCACGTGCGGTACATATATCTAGGGATTATATACCAATAGTGGAAGTTCTCGTTGAGAGTACTCATTCAGCGTAAAGACTACCAATCTTAACTAATGCTCCTATCTATAATATCGTATAGAGAGTAAGTTTGAGGTAATTGAAAATAAGTGTTTGCTGCTATATTTGATATGTTACCTCTGGGTTAGTGTACTACTAAGTTGAGTATGGGGGACTAAGATAACGTTGAGTTATCATATTGTTATATTCTTATTCCCTTCTATTTTACTTTGCACTTTAATTAAAGTATATCAATTGTTGATTAAGAAATTCGCTGGTTTTATTTCTTAAACGACTTTGTTTCTCTCAATAGATATTAATCAATCTAGCTAAACTTCGGACTTGAGGCTTTGCGAAGTTTATGCCGAAAGGTCTGGAATAAGAGCTTTAATATCCTAGCAGCTCTCTCAAATTTTTTCTTTTTTGTCGTTCTCACCGTAGTGGTAAAGACTCACAGTGAATT
>JABUQX010032215.1:7500-14778 GCA_015478945.1 Trachelipus rathkii
TTTTTTCGACAACCCCTTTGGTCTTCCGTCATTTTTGGCCCCCGGTATTTTTCGGCACCCTTAATTTTTTGAGAAACCTTTTTTTTGACCTAATTTTTTGAGAAGCCTAATTTTTTGGGCCCCTAATTTTTTGAGAACCTAATTTTATTGAGAACCCTAATTTTTTGGCAAACCCTAATTTTTTTTCGGCAACCCTAATTTTGGCAAACCCTTCGAAGAAGGGTTGCGCCAAACCGTTGCGTTTTTTATTTGTATCGTATTGCCCCTTATTTTACGCCCCCCCTAATTTTTCGACCATGGGTCATTTTTGACCACGGTAATTTTTGACCCACCCTTATTGGGCTTAGCCCTAGTTCTATATAACATATATGAAAAACGCGCGCGCGCGCAACACACACACACACAAACACACACCATCACTTACCTAACCTAACTAACTAACTAACCTAACTAACAACCTAACCTAACCGCTGATCTAACTTACCTACCCTAACTAACCTAACAGCCTAACCTTAACCTTACCTACCTAAACTAACCTACTAACAACCTAACCTACACCTAACCTAACCTAACATAATAACCTACTAACCTCACCTAACCTAGCATACACTACACTAGCCTCACCAACTTCAACCTAGCGTAACAACCTATACTAGCCTACACGTGCCCTACAACTATTGATGGTCAATTTTTTATGATCGGCTTATTGATGACTCCATCTTATGATGACGTCATCTTTAGCGGTTTCATCTTGATGTGCCCTAATATTGATGGTACATGCTTTGGTGGGTCTCCAAGTCACCGTAGGATACTAGTGAGTTTCTATTAGTGTTCCAAATGAGTATTCATGAGTGCTGGGTAGTGCCAAGTGAGTGCCAATGAGTGCCAAGTGAGTCCAATGAGTGCAGTGATGCCAATAGTGGCAAAGTGAAGTGCCATAGTGCAGTGAGTGGCCACAATAGTGCAACTGAGTGCCACTTTTTCAAGCTTTTCTAGCCTCCCCTGAGCCCGAATAGCCCTATATGGGTGTCTAACCCTATGTAATAAGGTATGAAGAATCGAATGGTGTATATTACAATCTGCTAGAATGCTCCAACTATGAGTTAAGTAATTTTTCTAACACTTAATAGCAATAGCAAAGAATAATATGCTAATAGAGCTACACATTTGAGACAAGTGACCGCAACGTTTCAGAGTCGCTTCGCGGTCAGCCCCTCACGCGAAACCGCTCGCCGCGTCGTCGCAGACGCAAAATTCCCGCGGGAATGAAAAATATATATCTATGAGTCATTCATTTTTATTTCAATTATTAAACTTTTATTTAAAACATTTTTCGCCCGAACGCTAAAACTGTAAGTTTAACAGTTGGATTTCTTATTTATCACAATATTTATTACATTATTTTTACTTAATTACTTTACTTAATACTTTTTTAATTTTAAATTTTTAAAAAATTGTATGTAAGAAGAAAAGCCAAAGTGCCTGATATATAATCATTCATTTTTACTTACAATTGTAGAAATTTTATTAAAAACATATACTTTACATACTTAAAGCAGTAAAGCAGTAAAACAAAGAGGTGTTATTACCTAACACCTAGGGGATAGTATGCTTTTGTTTTACTGCTTACGCTTTAACTCTCTGCTTTCTGCTTTTTAAACTCTCTGCTTTAACTGCTTTAACATTCTGCTTTACTGCTTTAACATCTGCTTTACTGCTTTAACTCTCTGCTTTACTGCTTTAATTTTCCTGCTTTACTGCTTTAACTTCTTGCTTTACTGCTTTAAACTCATATTTTTACATACTTAAAAGCAGTAAAGCAGTAAAACAAAAGAGGTGTTTATTACTAACACAGTAAGGGATTAGTAGGCTTTTTGTTTTACTGCTTTACTGGTTTAACTCTCCTGCTTTACTCGCTTTAACTCTCTGCTTACTGCTTTAACTTTCTGCTTTAACTTTGCCTTAACTTTCTGTTTTACTGCTTTAACTCATATGTTTTACTGTTTTAAACTCATATATTTATTAACTTAAACTTTTTTTATTTTGTTTTATACTTTTTATTTTTTAATTCTTTTTTATTTTTAATTCTTTTTATTCTTTTTCTTTTTTTATTATTTTACTTTTTTTATTATTTTATTTTGTTTAATTGTTTTTTGTCTCATTCTTTTCCTTGTTTATTTTTATTTTATTTTTATTATTTACTTTTATTATTACTTTATTTTTATTATTATACTTTATGTTATTTACTTTCATGCTATTGTTATTATTATTGAAACAAACACACACACCACCACACACACACACATACACAACACCCACACACACCACACACCACACGCCACACACACACACACACACACACACTTACACTTCTACACACATTCACTATGACACATAACACACATTCACATGAACTTACATTTACCATAGACACTTACATTTACACTTACCACACACACACACACACACACAGATTTACTTACTCACACACAGATTTACTTACACACACAAGACAACTAAAGATTACCTTTTTCGGTGGAGGATTTACTTAACATCACACAGATTTAACTTTTAACACTCACACAGATTTACTTACACTCAACCACAGATTTACTTACCTCACCACAGATTTACTTCACTCACACACAGTTTACTTCACACACAGATTTATCTACACTCACACACAGATTTACTTACACACACAGTTTACTTACACTCACACAGTGAGTGCCAATGTACTTACACTCACACAGATTTATTACACTCACACCCAGATTTACTTACACTGCCACACAGAATTTACTTACACTCACACACGATATTTTAACACAACAGATTTACTTACACGCACAGATTTACTTACACCTGAGATTTACTTAACACATAGATTTACCTTACAGTCAAAACACATAAACACATTCATCTTCACACCAACAGCAACACACACACACACACGCACACTCTTACACACAGAAATATAGTCAAACTTTTTGTTTTATTAAACACGAACATTTATATTACTCATTCAAATATAACTAATTATTTCCAAATTTCTTAAAATTCTAAAATAATCAATCTCTATCTGAACAAAAAAGTTTTTTATTCACTTTTGAAATCTCTTTTTTTGTTTTATAATTTTATACTATCAGTTTTAAAATAACTTTTAGTAAAATTTTAATGAATTTAATTAAAAAACATATATTTTTACGTACCTTAAAGCAAATCAGAAAATCAGTAAAGTCAGCCCCTAGCACCCCCCCTACACCAAGCTATGCAACGTTTTGTTCTTTTTGACTTACTGCTTTACATCATCTTTAGCGATGTAATAAGTATATAACAAAATAGTTCTTCTCTGCTAACATAACATGTTATTTTTTATTAAAATCATTCTAAGTTTTTCTTTTAAAAATAACAATATTCACTTACATTTAATATTATTCGTCGATGTTAACTAAAAATGTTTAATCCTTTTTTAAATATTTGGATTTTCTTTAATTATTATCTAAGTCCAGCGACTTTCCAAAATAGATTACACAGACAGCCCGCACTCCTTACAGATACGAACTGACCTCTCTCTGTAAATGGTGTAATAACTACTTTAGCCATAAATTTAGGATAATCCTTTTTGTAATCCGGGGCGATTTAAGCCTAATTTTTATAAATATATTTCAAAACTGACTTTTTTCTGTAAAATGTGGTGCCAATAACTACATTAGGCCTAAATTTAGGCCTATTTAGGATAAGCCCATTTTTGTAGACGGGCTAATTTAAACCTAATACCAGGTCAAAAAGTATTCTAGTATGGAGCAAGAAGATCTTGTTTATTATTATTTTTATAAATATATTTCAAACTGAAACAAATGCTGGATCGGTAAGATCTTTAAGCAGGTAAGAAGGAAATTTTTCCTTACTTGTGATTGGTGGGGTAAATCTTATCTCTATATGACCTCGTATGTGTTTGGTCGAGAATTTTATCGTCTTTTGAACATTAACTTTGTTCTTAAACTTGTATTTGAGCAGGTGTGTGTTTTATTATCTTTTTGCCCAAACTCTTTTAATCTAGTCATTTACTTGTTAAGCGGGCACAATTTATTGATTTGTATTAAAAGTGGTTTTTATTTTTACTAAGTGTATAATCATATTTGTATAAATACTTACATTGAGGATTATTATTAATTTCACTAGAATAGCTAATAATTAAGTTCATAAGCTAACCACAAGGGCTCAGCATGAGCCCACCCGCAAAGGCAGCCAACCCGCACCCGCTGGTGCGTCCGCCGCGTCCCCGCCGCCGCGTACCCGCCGCCGCGTGCGCCCGCAGGCGAAATATTTCTCGCGTTCCGCCGCGGTGCGCTCCGCAGGCGCAATATTCCGACGAATTATTATTTAGAAACACGCATACACACACAAGCACACACGCACACATACACACACACACACACACAACACACACACACACGCACAACTGCTAACACACATATCACGTATAATTTATTAAAAACATTTTATTTTATTTTATTATTATAACTTAGTGTTATTTATTATCTATTGTTATTATTATTCGTAGTAACCCACATACACAAACACGCACACGATACACAAACGCACACATACACACCACACCCACACAACACCACACACAACAACACACACACACACACACACACACACGCACACTCACTTCCACATATATTGTAATATTTATTTAAACATTTTATTTTTATTTTATTACACTCAGTGTTATTTACTTCATCCCTATTTGTTATTATCTATTTAGAACACACATACACAAACACGACACATACCACCACAACACACACTCACACGCACCCTCACTTACACATATAGCGTATAACTTATTAAAACATTTTATTTAGTTATACTTAGTGTTATTTTACTTCATGCCTATTGTTATTATTTGTTTTTTAGAAATACGTCAGCACTTCACACACACACACACACCACAACACACATACACCACACACACACACCCATACTAACACACACACATACACACTCGATATTTTTATCCCTCAACTTTATGCCTCAGCTTTTGATGGCCTCAACTTTGATGTCTCAGTTTTGAATGCTCAACTTTGAGGCTCAGCTTTTGATGCCTCAACTTTGGTACCTCAGATATTTTGAAACCTCAGCTTTGATGCCTCAACTTTATACCTCAGCTTTGTACCTCAGCTTTAGTGGCTCATCTTTGATGACTCATCTTTGATGCTTCCATCTTTGATACCACTATATTGATGATTCAGCTTATAAGCAGTTACACTTACATAACGACACTTACACTTACAATTAGACAAAAATATTCTTATTCACACATACTGCACATACACATAGACACTTCCGTTCACGCCCTAGATTCTTATAATAACACTACACAATATATATATATAGTAATAATATATATATTATAATATATATATATATATATAATATATATATATATATATTAATGTAATATTCATGTATTAGCTAACTAATTGCGCCTGCGGGCAAACGCGGCGGGCGGGGACGCGGCGGGACGCACCAGCGGTTGCGGGCGGGTTTGGCTGCCTTTGCGGGTGGGGCTCATGCTGAGCCCTGGTGGCTAACTTGTGAACTAGGGGTGAAGATATTAATCTTTCTAGTGAAATTATAATTATCTCAATGTAAGTATTCATTATAAATATGAAATATACACTTATAAATAATAAAACACTTTTAATACAAATCAGATAACTTGTGCACCGCTTAAAGCTAAAATGACTATGATTTTTTAAATTGAGTTTGGGTCTAAAAGATAATAAAAAACACACCTGCTCAAGTACAAGTTTAAAGAACAAATGTTTATACTTTTTCAATAAGCCGATAAATAATTCCTCGCAATCACATAACGAGGTCATATAGAGAGTAAGGGATACCCCGACCAATCACAAAGTTAACGGAAAACAATTTCCTTTTTACCTGCTTAACGGATCTTACCGATCCAGATGTTTCAGTGTTGAAAATATATTTATAAAAAATATAATACAATGATTCTTGTCTATACTGGAATTACTTTTGACCTGGTATTAGGATTAAATTAGCCGTCTCCAAAAAGGCTTATCCTATTTAGGCCTAAATTTAGGCCTAACGTAGTTATTGCCCCACATTTTACGAAAGAGGTCAGTTTTGAAATATATTTTGACTGAATTAGGCTTAAATCGCCCCGGATTACAAAAAGGATTATCCTAAATTTATGGTAAAGTAGTTATTTCAACCCATTTTACAGAGAGAGGTCAGTTTCCGTATCTGTAACGAGTGCGGTTTGTTTGTGTTTTCTCGTTTTGGATTGTCAAATGTAATAGATAACTAATATAAAAATACTTTGTTTAATTTAAAAACTTTGAAATATTTTTAGTTAACATCGAGCGAAATAATATAATGTAAGTGAATAAATTGTTATTTTTAAATAAATAACTTACAATGGTTTTAATAAAATACATGTTATGTTAACAGAGAAGAAATTATTTTGTTATTTTTATACTTATTACTGCTAAAGCAGTGATGTTAAGCAGTAAGTCAAGAGAACAAAACTTGCATAGCTTGGTGTAGGGGGGTGCTAGGGCTTGCCTTACTGATGAAATGACAAATATTTTAAGGTACGTAAAATTTAGTTTTTAATAAGCATTTTATAAAATTTACTAAAAGTTAGGTTAAACTTGATACTTAAAAATTTATAAACAAAAAGTATTAACAGTTAATAATAAATTCTTTGTTCAAAGATAATGATTGATTTATTATAGAAGTTTTAAGAAACTTTGAAATAATTTTAGTTATATTTGAATGATAATATAAAAATTGGATTTACAAAAGACATAAAATTTTTAATAAATTCTACGTTATATGTGTAAGTGAGTGGGTGCGGTGTGTGTGTGTGTGTGGTGCCAAGTTGTGTGTGTATATGTAAGTAAATCTGTGTGTGACTGTAAGTAATTCTGTGTGTGTAAGTAAATCTCTGTGTGTAAGTAAATCTTGTGTGTAAGTAAATCTGTGTGTGAGTGTAAGTAATCTTGTGTGAGTGCTAAAGTAATCTGTGTGAGTCGTAAGTAATTGTGTTGTGAAGTGTAAGGTATCTGTGTGTGAGTGTAAGTAAATCTGTGTGAGTGTTAGTATATCTGAGGGGGGGGGGGGGGGGGGGGGGGGGGGGGGTTTTGGGGGTTGGGGGGTAATTATGTGTGTGAGTGTAAGTAAATCTGTGTGAGTGTAAGTAAATCTGTGTGTGAGTGTAGTAAATCTGTGTGT
>JABUQX010032216.1:0-2500 GCA_015478945.1 Trachelipus rathkii
ATATATACCTATATATATATATATATATATATATAATATTATATATATAATATATATATATATATATATATATATATATAAATATTAATATATATATCTATTTCTTGCCAGGGAATCGCAAATGCATGGCTCGGAAAGTCGTGATCGCCAAACGACCTTTCTAACTTCGGCGCGAAAATTGTATGAATCGTATGGGTACATGGAATGTCAGAGGAATTAAAATGTGAGGAGAAGAGGAGAGAGGTGATGGATGGTATTTAGAAAGGGCAAATTTGATGTGAGCCTGTGACTGAAACAAAGATGAAAGAAAAGGTTGAAATTAAGTGGTGTGATGTGAAATTTGTGTGTGCTGGTGTGGAGAAGAATGAGAGAGGAAGAGAAGAAGTTTCCAATTTTGATGAGTGACCTGTGTTACAAAGCTATGGTAGACTTTGATTGGTGAGTCCTAGAATTCTTAATGGTTAAATTTAAGTTTGAAAAAGGTCAAGGTATGTGGTGGTTGTGACGATGGGTCCATTCTGAGGGAAACGTTTGAGAGAGTTTACGATTTTTTTGGGATACTCTGAATATTTTGGATGGGGTGAGTAGGAGCTCAGATTGATAAGTTTGTGGCGACCTGAATGGTTGGATGAGGTGATCAAAAAAAGGGAGGTATAACAGGTGTTTTGGGTGGCGGAGAAAATGAGAATGGTAGGAGGTGATTTGATTTCTGTGAGAGAGAGGTATGTGGTGTAAAGTAATACTTTCTTTAAACACAAGAGTACCATAAGTATACTAGAGTTGGTGTAGGTAGAGATGGTATCGAATGAAAAGTATTGATTGATTTTGTGTTGGGAAGAAGGAGATGTTGAAGTATGTGTTGCATGTTAAATCAGTGAGGGGGGGTAGGAAATGGAGATTATCGGATCATTATTGTTGTTCTATGTAAAATTAAGTTAGTGGGCTTGGATGGAGAGGAAAGGTGATACGAAAGGAAGTAGCGTAAAATTAAGAGTGAGAAGTTAAGTGGGCGGCAAGATAATAGAGGATAGTATGTAAAGAGCGCTCCTAGCTAAAACGGATGAATGGTGAACAAGTTTGATTACTGAGCAAATCTGGGGCAAATGAAGGAAAGCAATTGTTTAGTAGTGCAAAGGGAAGTGTGTGGGATGTTGCTAAAGTAGGAAGTAGGAATGTTAACAGCGAATGGTGGAATGAAGAGGTGATGAAACGGTTAAAGTAAAAAAGAAAGCGTGGTTGAATTTACTAAAGCAAATGATGAAGATTCAAAAGAAAGATGCTTGGAATTTAATATAAGGAGGAAAAAAGAAATACTAAAAGGGTCGTATACGTAGGAGAAACAAGAGGTAAATGAACGTTGAAGAGGATGAATGGGAACATACAAGGAAATAGGAAAGCTCTTCTGGAAGGAAGCGCGAAAGGTTAAGAATGAGAGAAAGGGGAATCTATATATATATATATGAATAGGGATGGTGCTTTTGTAACTGATGAATTGGATGTGAGGGATTGTGGAAAGAACACTTCGAAAAATCTGCACAATATTAACAGTAATGATGAGGTGTTAGTGAATGTGTTGCGTGTTTTTGATGGTGCAAGAAGGAATAGGTATTTTGGGATGAGGTTATTAGTAAGGAGGAGTAATGGGTAGGGTGAGAAAAGTGAAAGAATGGTAAATCTGCAGGTATAGATTAAAATTTACGTAGTGAAATGATCATAGAGCGGAAGGCGAAAGGTGAGTGATTGATTGGAAGTTGTGAATAAAGCGTTTATGGAGGTATAGTTCCAAGGGATTGGAGGAGAGCGGGTAATAGTACCCTTGTTATAAGGGTAAGAGAGAAAATAGGGAAAACTGTAGAATAATTATAGGGGAATAATTTATGAGTGTTGTAGGGAAGGTATATGCTGGTATTTTGGTCGAAAGAGTGGTCGAGTGACTGTGAGGGACTGATTGGTGATGAACAAGGTGCGTTTAGAGTGGTAGAGGAGATGTGGATCAAATCTTTACATTGAAACAAAATGTTGAGAAAATGAGGAGAAGAAGAATAAATTGTATTTAGGTTTTATGATTTGCTACAAGCGATGATAGAAGTTAATTAGGCAAGCGTTGGCAGGTGTTAGTTGATATATGGTGTTGGTGTAGGCTTCTGAATGGAATCAAAAGTATGTATGGAGATAGTTGAAGCGTGTGTAAGAATAAATGGTGTCAATGGTGATGTTTAGGATTAATAGCGCAGTAAGACAGGGTTGTGTTATGTCCCTTGGTTATTTCAATTGTATATGGATTGGGGTTATGAAAGAATTGAGGTGGGGATGGCAGGAAATGTGTTAGAATGATGTTGAGAATGGAGTTGAGTGGAGGGTGCCCTACCTATTATATGCGGATGATTTGGTTCTGTTGTGGCGAATCTGAAGAGAGTTGAGAGGATTGATAGAGAGATTGGCAGGGTGTGTGTAAAAGGAGGGCTTGAAAGTAAAACGTGGATAAGAGTTAAGGTTATGG
>JABUQX010032216.1:5000-10000 GCA_015478945.1 Trachelipus rathkii
CATCCCCATAATCCATGGTTCGATCGTGCTTGTCTCTGGCCATTCAAGCTAGAGACAGTGCATATAGGGGATGGAAAAATTCTTGTTCTCCTATCACTCTCACTAATTTTCATTCAGCTAGAAATCGTTGTAGGGATACTCTTCGACGGGCAAAGCGGGCTTTCATCAAACGAAAGTGCGCTAACCTCCTTGGTTCTCCTACTGACAAATCTTTCTGGCCTCTTGCCAAAAACATCTCTAGCAACTTCTGTAAATCTGCCTTTCCTCTTCTTATTCGATCTGATGATTCTGCTGCTAATTCTCCAACTGAAAAAGCCAATCTCTTCGGCCTCCTATTTTTCCTCCTAACTCAACCCTGGACGTTATTCTGGCATCCTCTTCCTACTCCTTTCTCCTCTCAGGTTCTATGCCTTTGCCTGTGATTAACATTTGACGGGACATGGGGCCCCTGAAAATCTCATGACGTAGACGGCGGGTGAACCGGATGTCATTCCTCCCCGAGTGTATTCTATGTAAGATCTTTGAAACCATTCTCAACTCTCACTTCTTAAATCATCTGGAAACTCATTCCGATCGCCAGTACGCTTTCAGCGCTCGAGGTTCTTCTGGCGATATACTTTCCTATCTAACCAATTTATGATTTTCAGCTTCTTAGGAACTTCACGGAGACTTGCTGATGGCGCTTTGACCATATCCAAAGCATTACCGAGTATGGCAAGCGTCTTTGCTCTTCCAAGCTCCCCTCCTTTGCGTTTCCTTCTTCTCTTTGCTTAATTATGTCTAGCTTTTGTTCAAATCTCTAAATATCGGATGTTGGTGATGGAGAGCGACCTTCTTCTTTTTCTGTCAATAGGGGTGTTCCTCAGGGTCTGTCTTATCTCTTACTTTATCCTACTTTTCATTAATATGATCTCACCTGCACTCTATCCATTCGATATGCCGATGACTTGACCCCTTTCATTCTTCAACTCGTATCAATTCTGCTCCTCTTTTACTTCTAGAATGCCTCTCGTCTTAATCTTCTGATTCTATTCTCGCTTGATCTGGATAGAATTCCGGATGGGGTCGTCTCAACCTTGGGAAATTCAATCTTTAAAAACCCAACTTCTACAAAATCTCCCTCTCCAAAAACAACTAACTTTCCTATCTCTTTCGACGGTTCTCTCGTCTCTCCTGTTGACAATAAAACATCCTTGGCCTTGGCCTTTACATAAAAAAAAAATGTCTTTAAAAATTAATAGACCTTTCATTAACTAGGAACGGCCCAAAAAAACGAAGTTCGTTTAGAACTGCGAGACTTTTTTTCCTCTTCTCAGTTTCTCAGCTATACAAGGGTCTCATCACCCATGTTATGGGAGTATTGCTCTCATATCTGGGGGTTGGACTCTGGTTTCCCCCGGCTTTTGGACAGGGTCGAGTCAAAGGCTAAAAGGCTTATAAACTGTTCTGTACTTTCCAGTTCACTTGACTCTCTATCATTGCAGCGCGATATTGTGCTTTATCTCTACATATAGGTACCGCAGCGGGCAGTTTATTTAAAAATCTATTTCTTAACACTACTAAACAACTACTTAAATCAATAATAATAATAACAACACGCAGACCAGACCTTAACATAAAATTTAATGTATTATCAGTCAGGCTCAATATCATTTGATTTACTTATTATATATCAATTTAAAGACTCATTCGCTTACAAGAAATAATCCTGTGAAGATGTCTCAAGTATAGAGACGAAACGCGTCGGCAAATCTATGTAAATTCTTCTTCTTCTTCTTTTTCTTTTTCTTTTTCTTCTTCTTCTGTAAATTATTTTCAAAGATTATTTTAAGGAAATTAAATTATGTACAAAAATAAATATTTAGAACGTTGGAAATAAAATCAAAAACTTTTAATAATAATAATAATAATAATAATGCATTGAAGCGAACCAAACGCCTCTGTTCTTGTGTTAAAATTTCATTTACTTATTTTCTCTTAAAGAATTGATTAAAAAAAGAACACTTTTTCGTAAATACAAAGCTTCCACACCAAAAGACGCTTGGAAGGAGACAGATCTATTTGGACCTGTCTGTCTGTCTGTCTATAACCAAACTCTCTTACACACACACACACACACACACACACACACACACACACACACACACACAAGTAATTTGACTTATTTATAAAATCATGCAAAAGACTCGCTTTAACAAAGAGCGTTGCTTTGAATTGTTCATTAAATTTTAGTGTTAATATGAATTTAAATTTAAAAATATTTTTATTTTATTTCTTCTTATTTTTGTCTTTGGTTGTTTACATTTCACAAATTTACATTTCTTTTAGGTAAATGTTGAAAATTTGTCTTACCTAAAAACAAAGAGATAATTTAAAAGCGAAATCATTGATGACTAAGGTATTTTCTAAAAGTATTTGTTTTTTTCTTCTCCATTTCATTATTATTTTCTTTTTGTAACAGACCCTCACTACATGTTGGTGAAGTAGGAAAGATTCCAAAAAATGAAAAAGTTCTTTAGAAGAAGAACCTCAGCATCAGCAGCGCAGAAAATCAAAGACTGAAAAGAATTTATCGCGAAAACTCAGTTGGGCAAAATATTGTAATTTAGTTTTAAAACAAAGATCAGTTAAAAAGCCATTTAAAAATACATAAAAGGAAGTTTAAATGTGAGCTTTGTAGTTATGAATGTACGGAAATTCACTTTAAAAAACACATCTGCTAATTCTAGGCAACTCAAAAAATTTATTTAAATGTTCTGAGGCAGTTATTGAGTGTAAGAGAAAGAAACTTAAAACTGCACATGCTTAACCATCGAGATACAAAGTTATTTAAATGTCTGAGTGCAGCTATGAATGTATCAGATTGAGATACATGGAGGAAGACACATGCTAATCACGAAAATATAAAAATTATTTAAATGTGCTGAGTGCAGTTAGAGTGTAATCTTAAAGGAAACTTAAAAACTGCACATCTTAAGCATCGAGATACAAGTTATTTAAATGCTTTCTGAGTGCCCACTATGAATGTAAATCGGATGAAGACATAAGAATTACACATGCCTTAATCACGAAAATGTAAAATTATTTAAATGTTCTGAGTGCAGCTATGAGTGTAAACAGAAAGGACACACTTAAAACTGCACATGCTTAAGCATCGAGATTAGGGTTGGGAAAAAAAGTCCGAGTGCAGCTATGAAAGTAATATAATGAGATACATGAAATACACATGCTTAATCACGAAAAAAAAATTATTAAATGTTCTGAGTGCAGCTATGGATGTGTATTCAGAAAGGACACTTAAAACGCACTTGCTTAAGCATCGAGATTACAAAAGTTATTTAAAATGTTCTGAGTGCAAGCTATGAATGTAATCAGATTGAGATGGGCATGAGGAATAACATGCTTAATCACGAAAATATAAAATTATTAAATGTTCTGAGGTGGCAGCTATGAGTGTAATCAGGAAAGGTACTTAAGATTACAACATGTTTAAGCATCGGAATACAAAGCTATTTGACTGCCTTAGTGACAGCTATGAATGAATTGGGAAAGATACATATGAGAATACACATGCTTAATCACGAAAATATAAAATTATTTAAATGTTCTGAGTGCAGCTATGAGTGTAATCGTAAAGGACACTTAAAAGAGCACATGCTTAAGCATCGAGATACAAAGTTATTTAAATGTTCTGAGTGCAGCTATGAATGTAATTGGAAAAGAAATTTAAAAAGACATTTGCTTAAGCACGTAAGTGTGTAAGTAACTCTTTAAAAGGGAGAAATAAAAGAAAATTAAACATCATCATTAGTGAAGAGCAAAATGGGTGTTGCAGCCTTACTTATGGCAGAAAAGAACAACTAATAATCAATAAAATGGTAAAAGAAAATAGTAGTAGAAGGTAAAAGAATTTCTGTATTACATGCAGGGTTGGCACTGATTAAATCAAATTGATTTAATCAGTTGATTAAATCAATTGTTTTTTTTATGAAAAAATCATGATTTTTTTGATTTTTTAGGCAATTTTTTTTTCTAAATTAATAATTATTCCTAGTTATCACCTGATTAATGATAAGTATATTTCATCTATATAATAAGTAAATTCATCAATGTAGTTTCAAATCATTTTCAATAAAGAAATAAATAAAATTAGATTACTCATATTATATAGTATAATTTAAATAACTTAATTAAACTAAATAATAATTATATTTACTAAACTTATTAATTAGGTAATAATTAGGATTATTTACTAATTTTATCAAAATAATAATTAAAAAGGCAATTTGTGCCTAAAAAATCAAAAAAATAACTGATTTTTTAATTTTTTTGATTTTTTTAAAAAAAAATTAAAAAATCCCCAACCCTGATTACATGGATTGATTACCTGAAAGCTTATAAAAGTTTTCCTCATTCATGGCTGGAAGAAATATTAATCATTTATAAAGTTGAAGGAAATATCAAGAGGTTTCTGTAGAGGGTTATTAATAAATGGAAAATAATTGTATTATTTTTAAGCAACTCTAATATTAATAAGAAAGTAGTGGAGTTGAGCGTGTATTAATAAAATTTGTATTTGCATCAAACTAAAGTCTAACTTTAAGGAACAAAATGTTCCAATTTGCAAGTCCTTCTTAGATGATAAATTCTCATAAATAAATCATTCTTTTGTACAAGATTTTTAATTTCTTTACTAATGGATTAATTTACTTTAAAATGTTAATAAAAATATTATCGAAAAACCAAAGAATTTGCGAGTCACAATCGAAAAGTTTCGTTCACGAAACATTAAATAATTCGTAAGTTTAAATCAAAGAAAACATTTAAATAATTGTAATGTAAATCTAATAGTAAAATCTAATAATTCATACTAAAAGTCACAAGTCTAATTAATTAACACGAGTCACGAATTGAAAAAAAAGTATGAAATTTATTATTAAATTAGATACCTTAATTAAAATTTAAGTAAAATAAATTTTGATGAAAATTGTTGCAAATTG
>JABUQX010032216.1:20000-49304 GCA_015478945.1 Trachelipus rathkii
CCTAATATTATTCTTATCATTAATATTCCTTTATGGATAACAGAAAATGACTAAATATTACTATTTATATCCTAAAACCTATTATATAAGCCTTGAAAAAACTTTAAATAGCATTTGTGGAAGGTAAATCGAAAATGATGCTTTGATGACGTCACAATGCTTTGTTGACGTCACAATCCTAAATTCTTCAAGAAAACAACGAAAAGCTTTTAAACTAATTTAGGCTTATTTAATAATTTTAGACACTTAAAATATCTTAATAATATTATTATATGTTATATAAATACATTATTTATTAACTCAATAATCTTTTATTGTCTAATTTCTTAATTAAGTAAAATAGAATATTTGGAATACGTGACTTTCTGAGAAGGCAAATCATTGATCAAAATCGTATTGTTGCGGAGCTCAAAAAGATTTAAACGTATTCTTAATGATATTCTAATTTATACATTTCAAATTAAATCACTGTTCTTTTATATAAAAAAATAAATAAGTATTCCATAAATAAATAAATAGATTAATTTTATATTTAAGACCTAATATTGCCACACTCTCTTAAACGAACTTTTATATACACATTTACGAAATATTTGAGTTAAATAATTTTATCAGTAAGCGTCCTTTCTTTATGAATTTTTGGGTGACTTTTATATTTGATAAATATTTAGAAGCGATATAATTCTTAGTTTCTTTGTGAATTTATGGGTAACATTTATAATTTTACTATCCTAAAAGCTGAAATAAAAAAAAAGTTTACATTACCCTCTCTTTAAGATTTCAGCCTTTTAGGAGAAGGAAAATTGAATCACTTATAACTTTTATTTACCTTATAAAGAAAAAAAAAAACAGATATCCAATTTATTACTATTACATAAGTTCAAAATCAGATAGAGATGAAGAAAGAGAAAAGCTAGAAATTTTGGTGGGAGAGTAAGGAGGAGTAGACCCTGGAGTAGACGTTCTTTGTGGAACATAGGGGGAGAGGTAAGAAGAAGAAGGTGAAGGATACAGAGAAGGAATGGAAGAGCAAGAAGACGAGCAATTTAGAGAAGAGGAAGGTATCATCTCAAATTTATAACCTTGTTCTACTTCTACGTTTTCTTCATCATGAATGGGCGAAATGGGTGCGGAAAGTTCGCCATGAGCTATTTCACTCAATCCTTCCATAATACTGTCAAAGGATACGGAAACGTCTATGCTAGAAGACGAATTTTGACTTTGATTATCTTCTATCATTACTTCCTTATTGCTTAGAGAATTCTCTTTATTATTAGTTTCTGATTTTTCTTTGATCAAGGGTTTCTTGAGCAATTGTTCTCTTAGGGTCGTGTAAGACCTTTTTGCCACAAGTTTTCTCAAATTTGGATTGTGAAGGCTGAGAGCTGGAGGAAATCTTATTTCTTTTATATAGTCGAAGTGGAAATAAATCCTCCACCATTTCATCTTCCTTACTTGTAATTCAATTTCTTTGATCTTTGTTTCCTTTGTTATTTTTATCAATTTATGTGTATCGTTTTCGATTGTGAAGTAGGTTTCGAACTTCTTGTTTCTAAATGCTTTATGTATGTTCATAAAGACTTCTGATACTTGAAGGGTACATTCATTTCCGTGATATTGGTTTATAATGGATAGATATTCAATATCATTGGTAAATATTTGATTGTCAAAGGTTTTCTTCACTAATTTGAAATTTTTTCCATTCTTTCTGTAGTCCAGATTCACTGGCCATGATATGCCCTGATTTACACAATTTAAAAAAATTCTGCTAAAGGCAGTTAGAGTTAATTTATTTTTATCCTGATTCATTTTTTTTTCTTTTTAATACCTTTCTAATAATAATAGAGTTCCTGCAATAAAAAAAAACAATAATTAAACAAATGTCTCGAAATAGCATGCATAAGTATAGGCCTATCTTATCATACTAGTTCTTTTCAGCGGCCTTACAATGGCGTTTCCTAGGAAATCTGACCATTTTGGATTAAACCAGCAAGGAATTTTGACTAGACCAGGTCAACCGCAAGACAAACCATAATAAGAGTAGTGGATTAGACTCTCTTCTGCCATAGCCTGTAGCTATCTAATTCAACTAAATAAGAGAAGTTGGTCAGACTCTCTTCTGCCATAGCCTTATAGCTATTTAAATCATCTTACAAATAATTAATACTAAAATAATAATCATTTATATTTTAATACTGTATTCATAGGTCTTCCTTGAACTCTATTATATTCTGGTACCTTTCCTTTAGACCTTAAATTATATCCATTATCTCTACCACTATTCCTATCATTATTATTATCATTATCACTATCAACATCATCACTATCATCATTATTATCATCATTATCGTCGTTATTATCACTATTATTAATATCATCAATATTTTCATTATTATTATCATTATTGTTGTCAGTAATATTTCTTGTGTAGTAATTTCTAAAATCTGTTTCTGATTCCGATTCTGATTCTAATTCTGATATATTGCTGTCATGCAACATTTCTTCAATTAGATTTTTGTTTAGATTTTGATTAGTGTCATATTCAAAAAATGGAGAGTTACACTCTTTTATTCTATTTATGTGTACTTTTTCGTCTCTTTTCGATAAGTCAAAGATTGGTTTTATATAATAATTAACTGGCGAGATTTTATCAATAATTCTATATGGTCCTAACCATCTAAGTTTTAATTTACTCCCCTTTCCAACTCTATAATTATCCTTTAAGAGTACTAAGTCTCCTATATTAAATTCTTTAAAATTTTTAGATTTATAATACTTCTTTCGTTTATCTTGCCCCTTTTTGTGGCTGATATAGGCTTGTTTATATGCTTCATTTGTTTTTATAAAAAGATCCTGTTTAAAACTTCTCCCATTATAATCATAATCTTTGGCCAGAGATATTATTTCTGATAATGGCAAAGTTGCGTCTCTTCCAAAAAATAAGAAAAAGGGAATTTCATTTATACTTGAATGATAAGAGGTGTTAAGAGCTAATGTTACAAATGGAAGATAACTATCCCAACTATTTAAACAACTATTATTTAAAGCAGAAGCTAATGCAAATTTAATACTTCTGTTACTTCTTTCAATGTAAGGGTTAGATTGTGCATGGAAGGTGGTAGTATGATGGATTTTAATTTTATAAAATTCACAAACTTCTTTAAATAAATTAGAATGAAACTGAGTTCCATTGTCAGCAGTAATATGAAGTGGAGCTGAAAATTTATTAACATAATCTATTAGACAATTTACTATGGATTCTTTTGTTATGTTAGGTATAGGGTATGTTTGAATGAATCTCGAAAAGTGATCTATTATTGAAAAAACATACTTATTGCCATTGTCAGAAACAGGTAAAGGACCCATAATATCGATACCCAACCATTTCCCTGGGGAAGTCATAGTTTGATAATTTTGAAGAGGGGCTTTAATATTTTTGTATGGAGAAAGTTTTTGACAAGTTAAACAATTTCTAACATAGCGTGTTCTCATAATATATGATACTGATACATATATAAGGCACCCGAGAGTCACTTTTGATGCGCGTGCTGTCGTACTACTTAAGAGTGTGTTGATTCAAAATCGCACTATATGACAACACTCACACGAGTATTTATTGTACACGTGCCATTGTGTGAGTGTAATCTCTTTACTGAGTTATTATATCGTAGTGTGTGTAGAAAAGGTCTATTATTTATTTCTGTTCTAATAAAATATAAACAACCATTTATTATTGTGAATTTACTGAGATCAACATCGCGATCAATTCCTTCTATATTGTTCTGCTCAAAATAATTGATTATCTTTCTCCATCTTAAATCCTTTAACTGTTCTTTTCTAATTTCTTCTGGGTTTAATTTTTGAAAATGATCTTCTTGGATATTTATGTTATTTATATTTTGTATACTTCTACTAATTGCATCGGGTATAACGTGTTCTTTTCCAGCTTTAAATTGTATATCAAAGTTGAATTCTGTAAGTAAGAGAGCCCATCTAGCAATTCTAGGAGTTACAGGTTTAAATTTAAATAAATATCTCAGTGCTTGGTGGTCTACTACTGCTGTAAATTTATGTCCATACAAATAGTAATCGAAATGCTTAATGGAATTGACTAAGGCTAAAGCTTCTCTCTCTGTGGTACTATAGTTTTGTTCTTGAGCTGATAACTTCCTAGAATAATAGGCTATTGGTCTATCTATTCCTTCTAATTCTTGAGTGATTACTGCTCCAATAGCACTTCCAGACGCGTCTGTATGGATTTTAAAGTGTTTACTAAAGTCTGTATTAATATAGGTGAAGTTGTAAGTAATTCTTTTAGTTTTAGAAAGGCTTCGTCTTCCACATTTGTCCAGATAAATTTAGAGTATTTCTTTGTTAAATTAGTCAAAGGTGCACAAATTTTTGAAAAGTCTTTTATGAAGCGTCTAAAATAAGATGCCATTCCTATGACCCTTCTAACAGCTTTAACGTTCTTTGGGGTTTCAAAATCCACAATCCCTTGAATTTTCATAGGATCAATCTGTATTCCTTTTTGTGAAATGATATGGCCAAGATATTTAACAGAATGTTGAGCAAATTTACACTTTTTTAACGAGAGTTTTAGCCCTGATTTTTGGTAAATTTCTAATATTTCCTCCAGTTGTTCTATGTGTTTTTCAAATGTGGAGCTATATAAGATCAGATCGTCCATATATATATGACAAAACTTTCCTAATACTTCTGAAAACAAAATAGATAGAGTACGACACCAGGTGGAAGGTGCTCCTACTAAGCCATAACACATTCTTATGTGTTGATAACTATTGTTATCAGGTCCCATAAAACTAGTTTTGTGTCTATCTTCTTGCTCTATTTCGATCTGATTAAATCCTTTTAAATTATCTAAAACTGTAAAGTATTTTGATCCGTTGAAAGATGTTAAAATTTCGTCAATTTTTGGCATTGCCATAACTTCTGTTTTTGTTACTTTATTTAATGAGCGAGCATCGAACACGAATCTATTTGTTCCATCTGATTTTTTAATTAATATTACTGGACTGCACCAAGGACTACTTGATTTCTCAATTAATCCAAGTTTAAGTATTTTATCTACATGTTCTTGCATTATTTCTTTTGTGGTATACGGAAGTCTATATTGGGGAGTATGAATTGGTTTGGAATCTCCAGTATCTATTTTATGTTTCAAGAGTTTACAAAGACCAATATCATCTGAAGTTTGAGCGAAAGCGTCTTTATTTTTGTTAAGTATTTCAATTATCTTCATTTGTTGGGTAGTTTCGAGGTTATTTAAATTTAAATTATTTAAATCAAACGTTTTTTCTTTATTAATTAGATTCGGTATATTGATTTCATGCTCTTCAACTGGATATATGTCTCCTATTAATTCTTTTTTATTTAAAACTACTTCATGATCCAAATAGTTAGCTACAGTGAAAGGAGCTTGAAGATCATCATTTACATAAGCTAAAGTATTCCCTACTCTTATCCCTTCCATTTCACAATTAGGTTCTATAACTATTTCTTTATTCTTCCAATGTTCATTTACTTTACCGTATGTTTTAATGAATGATCTAGGAGGTAGCCTAACTTTATATTCAGTAGTTATTTTATCATAAGGAGTTTCATTTTTAACTATATTATAACAAAATGAATGACTATTTACAAGGTTGGTTTTGGGCATCTTAGTCTTATTAACATATATATTTTCTTCATTAAAATCAAAAGTTACTTTTCCTAATCTCTTAAGAATATCTCTACCTATTAGTACATCTCCTGGAAATTGAGAATTTTCTATTATATATATTTCATGGGTTAAATTTACTTTTCCTATCTTTAAGGTTAATGAGATTTTTCCTATTATATTTAATATTTCACCAGAGACACCTGTTAATATAGATTAGGTTCTTAATATTCTTTCTTATGAGTGTTTTTTAGGATTCAATAAAGATGACCATTTACAAGATAATTCTTATATTAGGATTGATAATTTTACCAAGAAGAAAATGTGATTGACTCCCCTGAGTCTAGGAATGGGCGAGGGCATCTACATTGGTGTATAAACTTATATTTTACATTTATTATTGATTATCATTTATTGCCTAAAATGGATCTTTTCATTAGTTTTTGAGAAATTTTAGGATTTCCTCTATATCTCTGGTTAAGCTTTGGACAATTATATTTCTTATGGCCTGGTTCATTACAATGAAAGCATATTATTTGTGGGTATGGTAATCTATTATTTTGTATGTTATTTACGCTAATTGGTCTATTTTGGAAGTTAGGTGGATTATAAGGTCTAATTTGAAAGTTATTTTGATTATATGATCTGTTAGGTGGGTTATGAAAATTACTTATTGTTCTTCTAGGTGATATTTTCTCCGCCTTTAAAGCTGATTGAACACAATTACTATATGAAGAGAATTCTTGAATACCTATAAGTTTTTTAATTTCATAGTTTAATCCATTAGTGAAAATAGAAATTAAGAATTGGTCTCTACTATCTATGTCATTAAACTCTGTTAAAATATCCATAACATCTTGACTTATCTCATCGATCTTATTAGCATAATCTTTTATATTTAAGTTACCCTGCTTTACATTTGTAAACTGGTTATATGCTTCTTGTTTAGATATTACATTTTTAAATCTTTTTTCCAGGAAAGACACTAATTCATCAAAATCTAGTTCATCTATTTCGGGATGTGAGTTTAGATATGTTTGAGCTGATTCAGTACATAAGCATTTCATTATGTTGACTTTGTTTTCATCATTCCAATTTTCTAGTTTTCATCTTGTATTGAATTGATTTAGGAAGCTCTTAAAGCTGGTTTTACCATCAAATGGTTTTAATTTTCCCAAAATGCTAGAAAAAGGTAAGTGATTTTCTTCGTTAGCCATGATTTTAATAGGTTTGAGTAATTTTATTAATGAGTGCTAAGTTTTTTACTACTAATCTTTATTATTAACGTTACTTTTACTATCGAAATTTATTATTATCGTTACTTTTACTATTGACATTTATTATTAGCGTTACTTTTACTATTAGAAAGTTATTTTTACGGTTGAGATTTATTGTTAACGTCAATTTTTATTTAAAAAAAAGAAATTTACTATTGAATTTTATTATTAACATTAATTTTTACTAATAAAATTTATTAACAACGTTACTTCTATTATTAAAAGTTATTTTTACTATCGATTTTTATTACTAACGTTATTTTACTATTTAAGATTATTTTTACTATTAATTTTTATTAATAACAACCTGTCGCCTGTATAGCAAAGCTAATACTGTGAAATTGTCTTCTGTGCGATTGTCCCACTGAGACTGTCACCAATTTGTAAGTTATTAATATTAAGACAAGACAATTTCCAGGTGACAGGATAAGCAAACTCTTTATTAACAGTGATTTTATTGAAACATAATACTTTATTCAACTTTTACAGAAAATTAATAAGACATAATCGGTAGCGTAGTTCTTCAGGTAAGATTTTAATGCATAAATGTGACGCGTGGCCTCGAATGAGCAGGCAAGATGGTGACTTCGGAGTAGCATGAACAAGTTCGACACACAGGCCCGATAATAACTCTTTGAACCCAAATCTAAGGACTGAATACGGTAAAGACTCAATTCGTTAAATGTACAGGAGGGAACCTAACACCAGCTCCACTGAGTGTATAGGGTTGGAACTCCAATGAGTTGGGAACCAGATCCACTGAGTTCGGGATGTAGAGGCCAGAATAGTCCGAGACTATCTAATGGGCCTCTCACCAGATCCCATGAGTGAGTAAGGGGTGAATCTCCTAGATCCACTGGAGTCCCTGGAACTCAATGAGTTGGGAACCAGATCCACTGAGTTCGGGGGAAGGCAGAAGGCCAGATAGCCGAGACATCTAATGGGACCTCTCAACAGATCCACTGAGTTGAGTAGGGGTTGAACTCCAGATCCACTGAGAGTCCTGGAACTCCAATGAGTTGGGAACCAGATCCACTGAGTTCGGGGGAGGCAGAAGGCCAGATAGCCGAGACTATCTAATGGGACCTCTCACCAGCATCCACTGAGTGAGTAGGGGTTGCAACTCCAGATCCACTGAGAGTCCTGGAAACTCCAATGAGTTGGGAACCGATTCCACTGAGTTCGGGGGAGGACGAAGCCAGATAGCCGAAGACTTCTAATGGGACCTCTCCAGATCCACTGAGTGAGTGGGGTTTGAACTCCAGATCACTGAGAGTCCTGGAACTTCCAATGAGTTGGGAACCAGATCCACTGAGTTCGGGGGAGGCAGAAGGCCAGATAGCCGAGACTATCTAATGGGACCTCTCACCAGATCCACTGAGTGAGTAGGGGTTGAACTCCAGATCCACTGAGAGTCCTGGAAAGGTTCGGCTGAGAGACAAGGGTCGCTCTAACAGGTAGCTTGGCTACAGTTTGCCTTTGTTAGAGAGCTTTGCTTTCTGAAATCTAAATCTCGTGCCTCTTATATTTCTTGAAAAAATTAACAAATAAATTATTAAAACGACATGGGAAAGAACTTAAATATTATTCGTACAATCTAAAGAAATTAATTCTATTAAAATAAGTCTAAATTATTCGTACTTCTTGAAAATAAAGGGTAACTAATTTAATATTTTAATAGCTAGAAAAATGTAATTATTTACAAGCTTAAAAGAAACATTATAACGCCTAATATTAATTCTTATCATTAAAATATTCCTTTATGGGACAACTGAAAATGACTAAATATTACTATTTATATCCTAAAACCAATTATATAAGCTTTGAAAAAACTTTAAATAGCATTTGTGGAAGGTAAATCAAAAAATGATGCTTTGATGACGTCACAATGCTTTGTTGACGTCACAATCCTAAATTCTTCAAGAAAACAACGAAAAGCTTTTAAACTAATTTAGGCTTATTTAATTAATTTTAGACACTTAAAATATCTTAATAATTATTTTATCTTTATATAAATACATTATTTTTTAACTCCAATAATCTTTTATTGTTCTAATTTCTTAATTAAGTAAAATAGAATATTTGGAATACGTGACTTTCTGAGAAGGCAAATCATTGATCAAAATCGTAATGTTGCGGAGCTCAAAAAGATTTAAACAAATTCTTAATGATATTCTAATTTATACATTCAAATTAAATCACTGTTCTTTTATATAAAAAAAATAAATAAGTATTCCATAAATAAATAAATAGATTAATTTTATATTTAAGACCTAATATTGCCACACTCTCTTAAACGAACTTTTATATACACATTTACGAAATATTTGAGTTAAATAATTTTATCAGTAAGCGTCCTTTCTTTATGAATTTTGGGTGACTTTTATATTTGATAAATATTTAGAAGCGATATAATTCTTAGTTTCTTTGTGAATTTATGGGCAACATTTATAATTTTACTATCCTAAAAGCTGAAAATAAAAAAAAGTTTACATTACCCTCTCTTTAAGATTTCAGCTCTTTAGGAGAAGGAAAATTGGATTACTTATAACCTTTTATTTACCTTATAAAAAAAAATATCCAAACTATTACTATTACATAATTTCAAAATATATATATTGGTATTCAGAGTTGCTAGAATAAATGAATATTCCTTCTAAAAAAAAAAAGGTGGTTTCCTGGAAACCTGGGGGTTGCCAAAAGTCAAAAATATGATAGATCGATAGCTTCAATTTTTAGGTAGTTGCTGTTTGAATTCATTCAGATCAGTTGTTGCTTAGTCTCTTAAAAAGCCGTTCGGGTGCAGACCTAATACTTATTCATACATCGCCATCTTGGATGTTAAATCCGGCTTATTT
This sequence comes from Trachelipus rathkii, assembly GCA_015478945.1. NCBI lineage: Eukaryota > Metazoa > Arthropoda > Malacostraca > Isopoda > Trachelipodidae > Trachelipus > Trachelipus rathkii. Next base: position 29,816 of record JABUQX010032216.1, read on the forward strand.
ATTCATTATCGGGTATTTATTTATTTGCATTGGGTTATCAAATATTCAAACCTTTCTAAGAATTGACGATCGTCTTCAACTAAAGAATATTCTGAGAGGCACTTTTTTGGGTCCTTCTCGTATTTAGTTAATCGTGAGTTAATTGTTTTTTTCAAGCGAGAAGTGACTAGAATAAGTGCAGATTTTTAGAATTATTCTTGGATGAAAACTGTTGGAAGAAAATATCAAGTTACTTAAATAAGTTGTTAAATATTCGCGTGGACTTGATCTCCAAACAATAAATTATTCTGGAAAGCTTGAGGCTGGTTTACTTTGTTTCTAGGACCGAGAAAACAAACTTTTTCTCAATAAGCTTGAAACAATCATAGGTGTAACCTCCCGCGTGCCTAAATCTTCAGGTGAACGTGATGTCCCCAGGCTTTCCTGGAAACGTACATCTAAATATTCTGAAGTTGCAGTATAGGAAACTAAAAATTATTCCTATATTTGCCAACATCAAATTCTTAGAATTAATCACGTTCTTAATCTGAACAAAATATTCAGATATGCGTATTCACTAATCTTCATTCAAAATAAAATATAATATCTTTTAAAAGTTAAAAGTTCTTAAAAAAAAGTTTATTTCAAAATTAATTGGTAAACTACTGCCGTTCATCGCAACCAAAAAATTGATCAAGTTGTCGAAATTTGTCTAAACTTTTATCGCGTGCATCAAAATTTCCTACGTGGAAATTCTGCTTGCATTGATTTATATATATATTGTGTGAAGCAAATTTGCTTAGTTTAAATTACTCGAAGAAAGGAAACTCAATTGATTTAAATTATTCTTTCGTAAGACTATTTTCAAGTTTTGATTAAAGACTTAAATGCATATATACTTCATAAAGACGTTTGCTCTTTAAGTAATTGCGTTCGAATAGTCTAAAAAATAAGACGCATATTTAAGACTATATATATATATATATATATATATATATATATATATATATATTATATATATATATATATAATATATATATATATATATATATATATATATATATATATATTATATATATATATATATATATATATATATATATATATATATATATATATATATATATATATATATAATATATATATATATATATATATATATATATATAAACACGGTCTAGATGTATATTTATTTATTTATCTAAACCATCGGAATATCTGTTCTTTTGAAAAATATCAATTAACGTTTCAAGAGTAAATATTTTCGGCAATTATTGTTCTTTGCGGTAAATAATATTTTGATTTTTTTTAACCGTTTTTGCAAACATTGTATATTTCATTCAAAGGTGGTGGTTTACATTAGGCTTAAGTCGTCTGCTTTGCTCATATATTTAGTAGCATTTTTTTTTTTTTTTTTTGCGTTTTTCAATTACTCACTACAGTGTTTTAATAAATTTTAATGATGACTCGCTCCGACAAATGGTTTCCGGATTTGGAGGGCAGTGTCAATTTAGAATTTGGTAGGGGGAACAAACTGGGTTCTATCAAAACTGTCCACTTTCATGGGACACGATCTTCCTGCCACAGGAAGCATTGAAGATAGTCACATCGTTTCCTCCAAATTAAAGGAAAATGAGTCAAAGCTAGAGGAAGTAAGAAAAAAACTCGTTCTTATTGAAATCATTACAAAATCTTCAGTTCTTCAATATGACTTGTCTATATTAGACGAAGAAATAATCGAATTAGTACAATAGAATGAAAAATTAATCTGGCATATGACACCGCGTTTAAGATTACGTTCTCCTCCTTCGTTTGCATATACTGCATCTTCAGTGGTCTCTCACGGAGACGGAATATCGCGTCGAGAGAAGCAGACTGTCTTAAAAATATTCATGCATTAAAGAAGGAAGTGAAGATCCCTGCAATCAAGTGTCACGAGTTCAGGGGTGATGGAGACAGGTGCTCTTTCCACTCTTTCATTGTCCTTCCAAAATGTTTATAGGCTCAGAAAAGATATTTCAAGTGCTTCAAAATTGCAGTATTTGAAATCATTATCGGGCAACGCGCTCAAGGATATTGAGCTCTTATCATTTATTTCAAAATGTAAATTTTGTAACAGAAAATATTTCTTGTGATACATATTCATCTCCTGGAAGCAGGAGAAATCGCTGTAAGGAGCTGCGCATATATTTCACCAGGAAGTGGTTTTTTTATATACAATGAATCACCAACCAATGTCTTGTTGCCCTCTTTGTGGATTATTTTTAACCAGCTTTATTACAAAGTCCAACTCAATCTTTTAAAGACACTGCTTTTTTGAGTTATATATTATCTTTAATTGATTATGGGTTTCTAAAACGACGTTGCCGCTGTTTTCAATTTCGCTGAAACTTAACGTGGCACAGTTGCAGTTTACACATACGCGCTCACTTCAACCGGATTAGCCAATGGTAATAAAATTAGCGCTGTAGATGTTAACTAAACCTCTATTTCTTATATATACATGCATAAATTTCATCATTTAGTTGCGGGATATTTTTCCTATCAGTTTTACCGCTTCATCACTATACTACACTTATATATATATATAATATATATATATATATTATATAATATATATATATAATATATTATAATATATATATATATATATATATATATATATATATATATTATGAGGGGTGTTCAAAGAATATCCGATTAATATTTTGTGCGCAAACAAATTCAATTTTTTTTTTTTTTTTTTTTTTTTAAATAGAGAGGTTACAATTTAATCGTTTAATAAAGATCACATACAATTGTATATTATATAGTCCAATATAAACGAAGTAACTAGTATCTGAAAAGGGGCTACTAATTGCAACACTCGTCTCTTGAGACCCGAAATAAAGGTAAGAATAAAATATCTAAAAATAACTAATAATAAAATTAGTTATAATACTAGTAACAGTATCAATACAAACATTGAAAGTAGTAATCCAAATCGTAATATTCTAAATCCTAATGACAATTAGATAACTATGGTATCATTAATAATAATAATAAATAATTAGTACCATAACCTTACTCTTTACCTACGTTTACTTTCAAACCCATTCTTTTACACACTCTGAGAAATTTCTCTACCAATCGTCTCAAACCCTCTTATGATTCACCACACAAAACCAAATCATCCGCATATAATAGGTGGGCATCCTCCACTCTTACATTCTCCATCATTCTAACACCATCTGCTGCCACCCCCACCTCTAATTCTTTCTTAACCTCATTCATACATAAATTGAATAACCAAGGAGACATAACACTTCCTTGCCTCACTCCACTATTATTAATAAACCAATTACTTTCAACACCATTTATCCTTACACACCCTTCACTATCGTTAAACATACTTCTGATTCCATTCAGAAGCCTACCAAAAACACTATATATAATAAACCCCTGCCATAAAGCTTCCCTATTAATCCTATCATTCGACTATTGCTAAATATTTATATATATATATTATATATAATATATAATATATATTATTATATATTATATTATATATAATATAATATAATATAATATATATATATATATATATGGTTCTGTTTAGACTGCGAGATTTTTTCCTCTTCTCAGTTGCTCCAGCTATACAAGGGCCTCATCCGCCCTTGTAGGAGTACTGCTCTCATTATCTGGGGGGGGGGCTCTGGTTTCACCCGCTTTTGGTTAGGGTCGAGTCAAAGGCCAAAAGGCTAATAAAACTGTCCTGTACTTCCAGTTCCTTGACCTCTATCTTTGCGGCGGAATGTTGGTGCTTTATCTCTTTTCCTATAGGTACAGCAGCGGCAGGTGCTCGAGGGAGCTTTATCACTCGCGTACCTCCACTTTTACGTCGCCCTCGTAGAACTGGGGGTGCTGTGTCTGCACATGAGTTTGGTGTTGATGTAGGTAACTCTCCCGGCTAGTTCGCTGCGGTGCTTCCCTTCTTCCTGCCACATCTGTTCTGTGGAATTCTCTTCCATCTTCTTGTTCCTGCTGAATTTAAATCTCCCCACTTTAAAAGCCTGCGTCTGTGCTCATCTGCGTAATTTAATTTAGTTTGTTTACTTCGGCGTGTAACCCTCCTTGACATAGGGCTCTGCCGTGAGTGGTGGTGTACAACTGGTAAAAAAAAAAAAAAAAAAAAAAAGAAAAAAAAAAAAATATAATTTATAACAGCCTTTTCAAAAAAAAAGGGCCAAAATTTAAAAAAAAAAAAAATATTTTGATATATTTTTTGCTTTCTTTTAAAGTTATATATATATTATATATATATATATATATATATATATAATATATACTATAATATATATATATATAATATATATAATTATTATATTATATATATATAATATTAATTATATATAATATATATATATATTAATATATATATATATAAATTATATACCATTTTGAAGGTCTTTTCTTTAGCTTTTCAATGAAGTTAAAATCAAAGAATTATTAAAATTTGTTAATGTTTTATCAATCAAAATATGAACTTGGGTAGGAAAACCTAAAAAAAATCAATCAGAATATATACTTTAAAAACCTTTTTTTTTTTGACATACATACTTTTAAGCACCCATACAAAATTATAATTAAATATTTACATGTAATAATTAATTGAGGAAATTAAAAACAGACAATGCTTTAATATTTTATTAGCCATCATTTATTTCTTATAACCATTTTCCACCTCTTAGGCATGCTTTTAAGATTTTTCAAGTAATTTTCATCTACGATACGAAAACATCCTCTGATAATCGATGAAATAAGTTCGTTTTTTGTTGAAGGTTTGTTTTTAGAGAGAATGACCCCAATTTTGAACCAATTCATGTGTGAGATTTGCTTGTCCTGCAACCATTTAAGAACCTTTTTCGATCTATGACACGGCGCATTATCATCTTGAAACAAGAATTCTTCTTCTCCAAACATATCTTTGGCACTAGGAATCATTTTCTTGGTTAAAACCTGTAGATACTGATCACTGTTCATCATTTTCTCCACGACGTGCAGTCTTCCAAATGTTGATGCTGACATGCATCCCCGTACCATAAGTGAAATTGGATGCTTTATTGTTGGTAAAATACAATTTGGTTTATATTCTTCCCCTTTACGACTTCGAACATACTGATTTCCTGCATAACTGTTAATATAGAATGTGGATTTATCACTAAAAATGACCTTAGAACAATGTTCTTCTGTTTAGTGACGATGTTCCTTTGCCCAAACAATTCTTCTCTTTCGTTGTTTTTCTGTTACGAGAGGTTTTTTCTTTGCTTTACATCCTCTTAGACCATTTTCTAAGAGTCTTCTTCGAACTGTGCTTGTAGAATTTGCTCTACAACCATTTTCATTCCATTCTTTAAGAAGGTAAGGGCTTGTTAGATGTCTATTTGAAAGAGTTTTCCTGGTCAAAAGTCGATCTTGCGACTTTGTTAACTTTCTGGGTCGTCCTGAACTGACATCATAAGTAATTTTTCTTGTTAATTTATATCTTCGTAATATCCGATTTATAGTACTTTTATTTAATGGCAGTTGTCTTGCAATAGAACGGCCAGAATGTCCTCCTTCAGAAAGCTTAATAACAGCAAGTCGCATTCCTTTATCCAATGCCATATCTGACCACACACGATGTTGAAAAGTTGGTAAATAACATCTAAAATACATTTCCCATACAATATATACTCACAGAACAAGGCCTACCCCCAAATTAAGCTCATTGGCTAATTAAAACAGACTTCCCATTGGCCAATATCAGCCTATATAGTAATGTGAAATTTTTATTCAGAGATTTGTGTTTTCTCCGAGGCAGTTTTTCTTTTATATAAAGCTACATATTCAATAAATCGAATAATATATATATATAATATATATAATATATTAATATATTATTATATTATATATATATATAATATATATATATAGTATAATATATTATATATATGCATAGAAAAGGTAAGGAAAGGACCTTCAAAATGGTATATAATTTATATATATATATATAAAAGAAAGCAAAAGAAAAGATCAAAATCAATTTTTTTTTTTGAAAAAAATTGTGTGGCCCATTCTTTTTGCCAGCGCTGATATATATATATATATATATATATATATATATATTATTATATATTATACTATATAATATTTATATATATATATATATATATATTATTATATATTATATTAAAAATAGTATATATATATGGTGGCGTAACCTGGAAAATACAACACTTGGGCTAAGGCAGAGTTTAATATATATATATATTATATATATAATAATTATAATTATATATATCATATTAATATTATATTATATTACTATTATATATATAATATATATATATATATATAATATAACAGCTAACGAAAACATCAAAAACATATTTTAAAAAACCTTTAATATATTTGTTATTTATTTGTAATGAAAGCTGATTTTGTTTTATATTTACCAAATACTTATTTTTAAATCACATTCCAATTGAGTAATTTCTTAGGCCTATCAATTTTTTTAAATAGAGCTCTCGTTTTATAGATAATAAGTTTTAAAGCTTTTTTTCTTTAATATAAAATCTAAACTTACTCCATTACATTATTTCACTTACTTTTATGTATATAATGCTAATACCACTTAAATGAAGCTATATAAAAATAATATTCAATATCAGATCAATCAGACTCATTCGATACAAAATTTCAAAGAAACTGCACAAGCCACAGATTTCGTACATATTACGGAAGATGAGACGAAAGATTTCAATATATATATCGATTAATTTTATCGATTATATAGGTATGACAGACTATCCGCTCCTTTATAAGTTTGAACGATGGAAAAAATGGTCATTCGTCCGCTGGGGGTAAATAATTTTACTTAGGAAGATTCATCTATGATGGAGAGAATTTCTAAAAATGAAATTCAATAATTATTATAGCTATTATTATTGGGTTGTTTTTCTTTTAATTTATGATGCAAAAAAGCTTCTTTTTTAACTTTTATATAAAATTTTTAATATTTAGTATACTTTTACAATTTAATTCAATTATTTAAAACCTAAAAAATTTTGGTAGAAGCTACCTACCCGGCCTACCCTATATACCCTATATATATATATATATATAATATATATATATATATATATACATAATATATAATATATATATATATATCTATTATATAATATTATATAAATATTTTTATATACTAATAATATATATATATATATATATATTATGCCGAGGTCTGAGTATGATCTAGAAATCTGAACCAGTTCACGGTTAGCTTAGTTTTTGTTTTAAGCAGCATTTTCTTCTCGTTTATAGGTTCGTGTTTCGTCCCCTCGATACCTTATATTTCGGCATATAAACTGGTTTGAACCTCTGACCAGCTACCTGAAATTGCAAAATTGGCGTTTCGGGGGATTATTTTTATTTAACTTAATTAGTTTCAGCATGGTGGTATTAGCAACTAATCTCACTACCCACACTTCACGGAGAACATAACCAATGCAACAAAAGAATATCCTTATTTTGACATACAAAGGTCACGTTCCCTATCTACCTCTAGTATAGAAGGTCAGCCTATTAGAAGTCTAAACCACATCCATCAATAGCTAGAACACCTTGATTAGGTTGAGCCGAGGCAACGGTTGCTATCAACGTTAAATATCTGTGCAACATTTCCACCTGTTCAGGAACAATATATGAACCGCTTCTCTCACAAAAGACATCTAGGTTGATTTAAATTGCCATAAGATACATTTGCTTATTATTAAAATATTTTTCCTTTTTTTAATACTTTAATGTAGGTGTACATTACAAAAGATTCTTTGGCTGCAACATCTATCTACTGCATCATGCAGTGCTATTTCCACGTCATGGAATCCAAATAAAAATGTTTGCCTTTCAACTAAGTAATTTACAGACGCGTTTTATAAATTAAATGAAAGAGTTTAAAACCCTTTCTATTGCCATTAAAACTAGATAAAAATTACAAATGTTTTGAGGTTTTAATTAGTGTCTAAGAAAAATGTATATTGGATACATCTATACTGGAAATACAGTACTCTAAGAAATGAGATTCATTTAAAGGAAAATATAACTATTTAAAAGTAAATCCATTCTTCTAAAACCATCTGTACACAGACATTGCAGTATTTTTTTCGTAAAACTTCTTTTGAAACATGTAAAAAATACTTAGGGACCCTCTTATTCATTTAATATTAATAGTGGTAAATTAAGAACATAGACTCTCAAACCTATTTCGTCTACCGCCCACTTTGAAAATCAATTATTTTTCAGCGCCCCCTAATTTTTTTTACTTTACCAAAACTTTAAAACCACAATGACATTTGGTATATATATATATATATATATATATATATATATATATATATATATATATATATATATATATATATATATATATATATATATATATATATATATATATATATAGTATAAATATAGTATAAAGAAATATGAACTAAAATTATTAGATAACTTCAACACCCCCCATTTTTTCTAGGCCCCTTACCGCCCCCCTCTAAGCCTCCAGAGCCCACAAGGGGGCGTTATCGCCCACTTTGAGAAACACTGATTAAGAAGCTTAAACCAGATAATAATGTCATGAATAGATAGAATGAGAGCTTAAATATTTTTTAAATCGTTTTAGCGGATGTTCTGCAGATACACCTTGTAATGGGCTGGTTGAAAAGGTATTAAATTAAATGTCAAAAACTTACTCCTCAGACTGATAAACAAATCCTTGGCCAGGCCCCCTTGACAATCCAACCAACTATCACTTTCTTAGATTCTCAAACCTATATTGTAACAGTATCTAGATCTCCTGTTGAATGAGCTACTGGCCTGTGCAATAATGTAGTGCAACTTTATACTTAAAACTCACCAACCTATCTCCCTGAGATCCTTCAAGTGGAACAACGGTTTGACCGGGTTCGTTGCTTTATGTGAAAACCTGATCAGTCAATATCATTCGTTATCAAAGAATTTACCTGTCTTGTGATCAATACTTTGACCATGAACTCAATGTCTTTAAGACCTAAAATAATTGCTACTTGAATATTTAAATAAACAAGAAAATGAATTACCTTTGGAAACACTCAAGAAAAATAATTGAATAATGTTACAAAATCTTTAATAAAAAAATACAAAAATGAGATGTGTACGCTTATACAAGACTAGGTTTTATGTATCCATGAACATGCAGTTAGATGTCCGAAGGTATCTACATACATGGCGCATTGAATAGATAGGAACCTCAGTACTTAATTATTAATTATATTTCTTACCTTAAATATTCTCCTCTTTGCAATTACAGGTCAACGACCAAATATTATACATGCCGATTGTAATTTATATTGCACGAAATGTGTATGTGCAACCAAAACTGTTAGAACAATTAGAAAAATAATCTAATTACTAAATGTTATATTGATCCGTTCGCCCAGAAATATGTATATAAAATAAATATATAAAGATTTATTTTAATACTGTATATAAATAAATAAAAGATCTTTCACAAAATATACAGACTGACTGATTTTGATAAGAGATATTAAAATTTTACTTGAAAATTAAAGTGAATTTAGCATTTACAAAAAAAGTCGATTTTTAAGTGTGCACAAGACAAGGCAAGACCAGCTGACATATAAAACAGCCGTTACTCCAATGCAAAGAGTTGCCTATTAGTAATTTAAACAAATCTTTTAACAAACAAAAATTGTGACTTTGACAATTAACCATATGTTAAAATAATAATTATTTAAACTTACAAAGCTTTATATTAGTTACAAGAGTATAATTAATTGGCGAAACCAGCTTATCGCGAGAAAAAAACCGTTCTTCCAGAGAAGGCTTGTAAGCGAGTACTATCTCAGCACACATTTCAAAACAATGCACCTTACAATTGCAATACTGCACGACGACACATCTGACTGCTATGTGACACACATAAGACAGTACTAATATATTCACAGAATGCCTCTGATGAGCATCAAACTTATAATGACTTTTATCTTTACAATAACATAGGAGATGCAACTAATTTTACATTTGAAACTTCAAATCACCAATTTAATTTGAAATAAATATTACATACAACTTTTACATAAAGTAATTAAGAACAAAGACACTGCTTATCTACAACATTTATACTTTAACACATATAAAATGGATCGAGATATAAGCGGCATTCACAACTACCAACTGTATACACCTTGGGTTAACGACAATGAAAGCGAAAAAGATCCAAAATATTCTTGTTTTTACTATTTATACGAATACTCTAGTAATACAGTTTACGTCTCTTATCGAATCACAGCCCTTGAAATCAGTAAGTAAAATAATGTATACATTTATTCAATTCAATTTAGGAAAAATAAATATATCACAAGGCCATCTTCGAAGTGGAAACAATCCGGCGTGGCATTTTTCTGATTATTTCATAGTATTTCTTCAAGAAATTGCACAATTCCTCGTTCCAATTCAGGATAAAAGCTAACTTAAATTGAGATTAAGAACTACCACACCTTAACCAAAAAAATGCATTTTATTCAATTAAAATATTTATTTATATATCATATAAAATATATATTGCGTACTATATATATCTATTATATATATAAAAGTAATGAACGCCAGTACGCCTTACAAATCATTTTAAAAATATTAAACATAATAATATAATAATATTATTCATAAAGCCTTGACACGATGACCAATGATAATCAGATTTTCAAAATAAGTTTCAAAAGGTGAATTTCATGGTATCGTTTTCTCCTATACAATATAAGACAATATTTACAGTTATTTTGACTGGGCCTTAGTGCCCAACTTACATTTGATATGAACAAACAAAAATGAAACGAGTATTGGCAATGGCAACACGTGACCTCTATATTTTTTAAAAACAACAATGAAACAATTTATATTCTTCATGTAATACTGCATTACATCGTTTGCCCACCGAAACAAGAAGCAAATTGGTTACATTTTGTTTTTATGTACATGATGTTTAAACATTGGTTTCATTTATCATTGCGCTCCTTCTTCTGTAGAGGCTTTTGATAATGAACCCAAATTATCATCGCATCGACCTGCTTAGGTAGTCAGAATGACGTTATCTTTCCCAACTAATGTGTTCAGGATAACCGGAATCTTTTGGGAGGTATAAAGACCACCTCATTATCTTAACTTTTCATTTACCTCTTCTTGCTTCCATCTTGCCGCTTCAGCGGTTCGTGACCGGACTGATAGCGATAAACTCCTTTCCGCTTAGAGGTATGGCTCGAACTTTATCTGATGATCCCATACATCGCTAATGCCCTCCTTTCTCCAAAGTGGATACCTTTGCTGGGTCTCAGGACAATTTCTAACTTCCGTAAGCGTTGGATGAAGGATTCCCCCGTCTTCCTGTAGGAGGACATATCCTAGTGAAAGTGCAGGGAATGCATCCACTGTAGCGTGAATGTTTTCTCCATCCTGGCATCTTATAAAAATCGGTTTCGAAGCTCAAACGCTCTTCCACGCTTCTCGAACGCCTGCTCGCACTGTTTGGCTACTCCCACCTAATCTTTGTTGCTCACCCTTCTTCGTCAGGTCAGTCAATGGCGTCTGCAATTGTGCTATGTTCTTTCACAATTTCCTGGTAGTAACCAGTGCAGCCCTAAGAAAGGACCTTTACTGCTGTTTTATTCTTAGCGTGGCTCTGTTCATTTTGATTTGACTCATTTGGTCTTCATGCAAATCTTTAGTGCCACTTGCCATCGTAATGGACCTAAGAACTCAACCTCTGACGAGAGCAAAAACCTCGGCACTTCGTCGCGTCTGATGGGGTTGAATCCCTCCTCTTGCGGGAGGTTTGATAGTACAGTCTTCAATCGTGTCGTATGTATCGCGCCAGGTCGGGAAATGGCGATATATCATCGATGTAAAAGTCAACACGTTGATACCATCCAGGATCCTGCGCATTGACCTCACAAGCGTCGCGCCGGCATTCACCATACCGAACGGCAGCTTGAGGTAATGGAAATGGCCATCTTCGGTTGAAAAACCGGTTTTATGGCAGTCCTCAGGCTTTATTTTAATTTGCCAATACCCCTTGGCTAGGTCGAGTTTTGAGTAAAACTTATCCTTGGCAAATTTGGTGAATAAAGTCTGGGTAGTGGTCATGGGCTCAGGATCGAAGACCGTGATCCTATTTAAGGCCCTATAGTCGGAGCATACCCTTTTACTTCCGTCCTTTTTCTGGACAACGACTACTGTCCTCTGAATATGGCGACGTGTGAGCGGAACTATGATGTACCCATTTTGTATCATCTTATCTGTTCTCCATTCTTCAGTCTGTCCGCGTCGTGAAAAGGTAGCTATATTATGGCATTTCAGAGCCTATGGGGTCATCTATTAAGGTCAATCGCATGATAGTAATTCTTCGGCGTGCAGCACGTCCGTAAAAATTTCGTTTCATGCCTCTCTAGGAATCTCCACCAACTCTCTGCTCATAGGAATCTGTGATGTTCTTTTACTGAATCTTAGTGTTCAGCGACAGCGTTCTCCTTCCGTATCATTGTGGAGATTCATGGCCACTAAGGATTATTTTATTCGTTCTCGGTGCTAAGAGCACCGCAGAAGCACCGATATTTTCCCGATGTTGGTCCATCTCTTCTTCTTCTTCACTCTCCTCTCTCTCACAAATATATATTTCTGTCAGTAGCATTGATATGGTTACGTCTTAATCATCATCAACTTGGACTTGTATTATCCTTAACCGTACAATTCCACCACTGTGTACGGTCCGCCCCATCTCATTAGCATCTTATTGTTTGAAGTCGGTAGGAGTACTAAAGCCAAGTCTCCTACTTTCAGCTTCCTGGTTTTCGCGCCTCTGTCGTAATATTTCTTCTGTGATCTGGGCTCTTGCTAAGTTCTCTCTAGCCACTTTAGAGTTTCGTTTAGCCTTTTCTTGCAAGTCAAAAACGTACCTGTATGTTGACCTTGCCTCTTCAGGATTGATATATCTCCTGCCCAAATTTCATGCAAAATTTGCATTGGACACCTCGCCATAGTCCTGTTCCGTAACAGGGAGCTCGATGGAGAGAATCCTGTGAAATTCCATAGCGGAGCCTCCCTCTATATGCAATAATAATGGCTCTAGAAACTTATGCATTTTCTCACTTGCTCACTGCACATTTCTCCTGAGCTTCGTTTCAAGTACATTGAACTTTGCTGTCAATCCGTGACTCAATTGGGTGGTAAATACTAGAGAACTTCTGCTTAATGTTAAGCATCTTCGTCACGTCCCTCATTAAATCAGAAGTGAACTGACGACCATTGTCACTGAGTATTTCTTTTGGCACCCCCAACCTCATGAAAATAGATACCAAGCTTTCGGTAACTTTCTGTGCAGTAATACTCTTTAGAGGTACAGCTTCCGGATAACGCGTGGCCGCATCCACAAGCGTTAGGACATATTGATGCCCTTCTGAAGATGGTGGTGAGATAGGTCCGATCAGGTCAATAATTACCCTTTGAAAAGGCTCCTCAATGATGGGCATAGGACACAAAGGTATTTTCTTCACCGAGCCTTTCGGGCACGTTCTCTGACATATATCACATGAGTAACAATGTTTTGTTACATCTTGATATATATTTGGCCAATAGAACTGCTGTGTGATCTTACCCATTGTCTTCTTTACACCTTGATGGCCACCGAAGACTTCTTCATGCGCCATCTTCATAACTCTACTTCTGTACTCCTTTGGTACAACCAAAGTGAATCTGCTCCTGCTGATTTCCATCATTCTAAATACAGTACTCCATTTTCTTTACCAGTGTACTTTTCTCACCTTTTGTCAGGTTCTGTCCACATTTTGTAGAGAACATCGTCTTCTGTCTTACTCTTAAAAAGTCTCCGACTTCACTAGCAAGTTTCCTGTAGATCGTCACTGAGTTCATCTCCTGCTCCTTCACCCACGTACTACAGTCTTCTTTCTGGACTTTGTGTTGCGCGCGGCTATCTCACCTCTCAAAGACTCACCATCCTCATTAACACGATCTACTCACAGACCAGCGTAATGTTATCTCTTCAACTGAGTCAACTGGGACACCCGGTTACTTCTGTACCTTCTTCACATCTATTAGTGATTTTATAGGGAACTTCACTTCTTCTTTTTCCTGTAACGTTCTTCATCCTTAGCTGAACATGGACCCTGTGATTTCAATTCCAGTGAATGGCTCCGCGGTTGGTTTCGAAACATTCTCTTTGTCTCGACGCTCCAAAGGGGTTGTGTACGGACGGTTTCCCTCTGTAAACTTCTTCCCCTCCAAACCCGCCTTTCCAAAATATGGATTGGTTTGTTCAGAGTCTTCCAAAAGAATCTTCCTCGCGTTCTTCGGCGATGGGAAATAGCAAACTTCTATGGTTATGTCATCTTCTACTTTACGAAGACCTCGACACTCAGTCGACTTTATGCGAAAGCTTACGCAAGACTCAACGGCAATGCGTCAGTAATTTTACCAATGACCAAATCATAGAAATGACTCCGGAAGCTGAGGTTGCGGTGTGTCATACCACGTTAATCAGGGTATGGACTTCGATACTTGCGCAGAGGAGCTTCTATCACGTACCATCCAGCAATCTTATTTCATGTTGGTCTCACATAAAACCTCTTCGGTACGAATTTCTTTCGCACGACAACAACGTTACAACCGGTATCACGGGAGGATTTTTGACTTTGGTAGCCCATTCACCATCCATAAGTCACAGTAGGTGCTGACAATCTGTCATTTCCACCTTCTCTATTTCATTCAGGAGATTCGGCTCTTTACCTGAACCATTCAGGACTTTCCTGCCGCTATCAGAGACTCCGGAAGCTCCCGTGTTCTTTTCTTCCTCTTTCTGTCTGCCTAAACTACTCTGTCCTCTTCCACTGTTGTTGAAATATGGAGGGGCTCTAATTTGTCTAGGAAGATACCGTCAGGATTGACACTTAAAGCACGTGATCACCACCCTGGGCTCACTGCTACTGCATGCTGCCTGTCTGTCGCGCTCCTCACCGCATCTTACTTTCATTGTTCGTTACCCTCGACGTACGTTGATCACTGCTTTTATGATTACCATTCGTTGAGTAAACCACTGCCTCTCGATCTAAAATTTTTTAGTTGTTCTTATTACCCTTCTTGTCCGCGTGATTGTGATTTCGTGTGTGACTGTTTGTTGCGAGTTTTAAACGATGATCCATATATCCCTCAGAACAAGTTATGATCTCTTCCGGTATCTTCATTCTTTGTCTCCCTAGGGTAGGTAGCGGTCTTTGGGGGACATGTATTTAATACTTGTCCACTGAGAAAAACTCAATGAGATCATCTTGTGTCAGTGTTACATTTGCTGCAGATAATTCCAACTTTTTTTCAGGGCTTCAATATCTTCTGTAAGTACACCCTAGGATTGTCATCCTCGGTACTCATGGTTTTGTATTTAGCACAGTACCCACTTTCTGATGAGACCGTACCTCCTTAACAAATGCTCGTTTTAGCCTTCATAATTCTTCAGCCTGCGACAGGCAATGTTTGAACCACATTACAAGCCAGACTTTTCAAGAAACACCCTAAAACAAATTGCTCGCTTTTCCATAAGGAAATGTTCGTTCGCCTCCGCTTGGTTTCTCGAACATTAAACAAGATTCTTCTATATCATTTTTTCTCTTCATCGAAAAATGGAAGCCTTCAAACTTCGGGTACTTACTGGGCGTAGGAAGTCTGTGGCTGCTCTGAGTGGCTTTGTGAAGCTATTGCTTGCGTCATGTTGACGCGGTTAATTTCGGATCAAGCTTCTCTGTAACATCCTCTCCCTGCTTTCGCTTGCATTCTTTTTTTTCTGCTCCTAATCTGGTAGCCTTTTCTCTTCGCTCCTCTTGCTTCGAGTTTCGCTTGTTCTCTACTCCAGCTTTCATTCTTCAAGGCTTAGCTTTTTCTCTCTTTCTGGCTTCAAGAGCTTAGCTTCTCCCTTTCTGCTTTCAGCTAGCTTTCTCCCTTTCATCTTCAAGCTTAGCTTTCCCCTTTCAGCTTCAAGCGCTAACTAACCTGTGCTTCTCTAAAGCAGCAGCTTATCATTTCTGTTGCTCAATCCCGCTTTTAGCTAACTTTGTTGCTCGAGCGCGGTTCTTGCAGCCATTCTATCTTTCAGTACAAGCAGCGAGTCCTTACCCGAAAAACCATTAGATTTGCACATTTCCACAAATTCAGCATTAGAAGCCATTTTTTTACATAGGTATCATACAAACAGATATAAAATATTTTCCACTAACAAAGTCACTTCTTAACGCACGAATTGCAAAAATTACGTTTTCTACCAAAATTCTGAAATTGGCTTCTACAGAATACACCGTATGAAAACAATTCTACCGCAAAAGTTACAAAATGTGTCATATAGTATATATACTATAGTATTATATAATATATACTATATATTATATATATATATATATATATTATATTGTACTATACGTGGTCAATATATACTATGATTATTATACTTACTGGTTGTCAAACATTTCTAGGTAAACATTTTGCCCAAAATCTTTTGCGGGAAAATATGTTTCGCCCCAGGAACACAAACTAAGCTGAAAATCGGGGATTTGGAAAATCACTAGTTTTTCGCTTTCGCTCAACTTTGTAAAATTTTACTGCCTATTACTAATTAGGTTAATATATATATATATATATATATATATAGTACTAAATTATATATTACTATATATATAGAATATATATATAGATATAATAATAGATAATTATATATATATATATATTATATTATATACTACTACCTCTTCATCCGAATGAACTTATAAATAGATATAAAATATAAGTATTAAAATTAATTCGCAGAGTATCAATTCGTTTCCAATACATGGGAATTGTTGCAATAGCAAAAAATACTATTTCACAAATGCGCATAAAATCAGTATACGTCAACTTCAATTAAAATAAACCGTTTAACGGACTATATTAACAGTTACAACACAATATCAACATATATCCCAAATGCCGATATTGGTGAAAATACTTAAACAGTGGCTCTAGCACAGGTTCTAGCAAAGCAATTACGAATGAATACACTGTGCTCAAATATTTAGCAAAATAGCAAAACTTAATTCACTCAACTGATGGAATCATAAATTCGATATAAATGGACTCTGTGAAGGTTACAAGGAATAAGCATATATCCCGGTGAACGGACTACGCTCTTTAAAGTAATCGGCCCTGTTGATAAAGGATATTCACTCATGTCAATAAAACTTTACTTCTTTCAGAGATGAATAAGAACAGATCCTTGGCCAGGCGCCCCCTTTGACAATACCAACCCAAACTAGTCACTTTCTTAGATTCTCAAACCTATATTGTAACAGTATATCTAGATCTCCTGTTTATTGGAATGAGCTACCGGCCTGTGCAATAATGTAGTGCAACTTTATACTTAAAACCATAGCTTATCTCCCTGAAGATCCTTCAAGTGGAACAAACGGTATTGACCGGTTCGTTCTTTTCATGTTGAAAAACCTGCAAGCAAGTCAAGTATCATCTGATTAATCTCAAAGAATTTAAAACTGTCTTGTGATCATACTTTGACCATGAACTCAATGTCTTTAAGACCTACAATGATTTCTATTACATTGATATATTTAAATAAACAAGAAAATGAATTACCTTTGGAAACACTCAAGAAACTACTGGAATAAGTTTAAAATAACTTTTAATAAAAAAAAAAATTAACATGAATGACGTGTACCATGGCCTTGTGTGACAGACTAAGGTTATTATGTTATCCTATGGACATGCAGTTAGACGTCCAGATACGGGTACATTCGTACAATACCATTCTGCGCATTGCAATGATAGAAACCTCAAGTACTTAAATATTAATTGCTACGTGATTTTTATACTTTAAACATCCTGTCTTGCAATACAGATCAACACACAATAGTATTAATACATGCGATATGCTACATTTAATGTGGCACGAATGTGTATGTGCAAACCCAAACTGTAAACAATAGGAAAAATACTCTAGATACTTAACTTTAATTATAGATCCTCGCCATAAATATTGTAGTATATAAATAAAATATATTAAAACATTTTCTGTAATAAAGAAATGGTATATAAATAAATAAAATATTTTAACAAAAAAATTATAAGACTTGCCAGGTGATTTGATCAGAGAATAAATGCTTTACTGAAAAATTAAATGAACTTAGCCCTCTCTCACATACAAACACGTCGATTTTTCAGGTGTTGCACATGTCGACAAGTCCGCTTCAGACGCTCAATACTACACAACAGTACATATCGTCTATGAGAAGAGTTGCCCCTATTTAGTCATTTAAACCAAATCTTTCACTCTTTAACAAAACAAACACGAACTGTGAGCTTTGACAATATATAACTCTAGATATGTCTAGAATAATATATTCAAACCTTACGAAGGACGTTTTATATTTCATTACCCACAGTATATATTGCGGAAGACTTCAGAAAATAAATTATAATACAAAATCACAGCGTACCCTGCCTGAGCTAATACCTAGCAACGATTCAAAACAATGCACCTTACAATTGCAATATTACAGACGACACTCTGGATGCATTGATACACATAAGAAATATAATATATTCACAATTGCTTTAAGAACACAAACTTAAATACCTTTATCTTTACAATAAAGTAAGAATGCAATATTTTACACTTTTGAAATTATAAATCACCCATATTTTAATCTTGATAACTTACTAGACATATACTATCACACTTTGTACCGTTAGTTCGTCATCAGGAACAAAACACTGGCTCGTTCCGCGCTACAAATGATAAGTATACTGGCGCTCGACACTAATACAAACACTCTGACTGAGTACTATTACAGGCGCAGTCCCACAAACACTACAACTGTGTGTGGGCCGTCTGACAGCTATGATCAAGCGAACTCTCCAATTAGTGTGTGTCTGTTCTCTTTACCCGTAGTTTTACGATCTTTCCATGTGAGTGACAGTTTACGTGACTCTAGTATCTCTCTCAGCCGCTTGAATCAGTAAGTAAAATAATGTAGTACATCTTATCCGAACTCTAATTCATTGAAGCGAACATCATCACTGTATATACAAGCCATAGGTCAAGGAAGCCGGGGATTGTGTGTGTGTGACCAATATCACTTCAGTAATTTTCTCTAAGAAATGGACAATCTTCGTTCCTCATAAAAAGGCCAACATAAAATTAGAGGATTAAGACTACCACACTTTAACAAAAAATGCATTTATTCAATTTCCGTACGAAAAAATTAATGAATGTGTATTACATATATTATAACTTTTTACAGTATATATAATAAAGTAATACATCGGTGAGCTAGGAACAAGCCTATTAATTGACTAATTATAATACTAATAGTAATTCGACTTAATGTTATAT
>JABUQX010032217.1:0-5000 GCA_015478945.1 Trachelipus rathkii
AAAAGAGAAGATTAGAAGGTTGGTTAATGTTCTAAGCCGGTGACCCCATCGGTCACACTATCATCTTAATTTGTAATAAATAGTTTTGATTTTCACAGTTAACGTATTGCCGTTCTAATCGATCACACGAGTAGGAAAAAATCCATAAACAAATTTTCCACGATTATTAAGCGCTTGCTCTATCTCATTGTAGCACTATTGATGTTTGTGCTTCGAAGCAGATCTGCTCTAAGTGACCAAACTCATATGTCACATTGACAATGGAAACATCCACCACAATAAATAACAAATACTTGACAGACTAGCCTCAAGTGGACTGCAAAATATTTGCTAATCGGTGTTCTGTAGTTCAGCTGTTGCTGCCTCTTCCGCTATTGTTCACGATTGTTGTTGTTGTTGTTGTTGTTGTTGTTGTTGTTGTTGTTGTTGTTGTTGTTGTTGTTGTTGTTGTTGTTGTTGTTGTTGTTGTTGTTGTTGTTTTCCTACTTAATATTTCTTAATTCTTAGTTTCCTTATTTTTGCTACAGTTGACATTTATTATTAGGTTTATTTTTCTTAATTTTTTCATTATCAAATCTTTATCTATTATATTCAATACCACTTTTAATACTATTACTACTATCGTTACTAATATTCCAACATTACAACTGCTTTATTATTATTATTATTATTATTATTATTATTATTATTATTATTATTATTATTATTATTATTATTATTATTATTATTATTATTATTATTATTATTATTATTATTATTATTATAATTATAATTATTATTATTTTTTTTATTATATATTACTATTATTATTATGTATATTTTTTATTATTTATTATTTATCATTATTATTATTATTATTATTAGTACGTAACTAGAAAGTAGTAGTGTAGTAGTATTAGTAGTGAGAAACTAGTGGGTAGAAGTAGTAGTTGTGTAGTATCAGTATTAGTATTAGTATTAGTATTAGCATATAATTATTATTATTATTATTATTATTATTATATATTAAGCATCAATATTATTATTATTCTTATTATTATTATTATTATTATTAATTATTATAATTATTATTATTATTTTATTTATTATTATTATTATTAGTAGTAGTAGTGTAGTAGTAGTAGTAGTAGTAGAATTGTAGTAGTAGTAGTAGTAGTAGTAAGTTAGTCGTAGTGAAATAGTAGTAAGTAGTAGTGGTAGTAGTAGTAGTAGTAGTAGTAGTAGTAGTAGAAGTAGTAGTAGTAGTTGTAGTAGTATTAGTATTAGTATTAGCAATATTATTATTATTATTATTATTATTATTATTATTATTATTATTATTATTATTATTATTATTATTATTATTATTATTATTATTATTATTATTATTATTATTATTATTATTATTATTATTATTATTATTATTATTATAGTATTATTATTTAGTAGTAGTAGTAGTTTTTATTATTATTATTAATTATTATTATCATTATTATTATTATTATTATTATATTATAATTATTATTATTATTACTTATTTTATTTATTATTATTGTAAGCATTAAAATTCAATATTTGTGTTAATTAGTGGAAGCTCGAAATATAGTAGTGTGTGTCACCCACAGTCCCCCTTTCAGAGCAGTGGACATTGTTCTTATTCAAATAGATGTATTTAGTAGTGTTGGACCTATTTCATGTATTATAAAATTCTATAAACATATTGGTCACAACCTGAATAAACTTTTAAGAATTTGAATTACCATTACGGATATACCTTACAAAGTAAAATTTATTTCCAAACAGGCATTGGGAAAAGTAAATTTGGGGCTCTAAATGGTGCGATAGAAGATTTTGCTCAAAAAGCCGTGGATTCAAAGTTAGTAAGCAAATCTGATGTGCAAGTTTGGTTATCAGGATAATATATTACGTGTATGTACATAATGGAATACCGTATAATATAATATAATATAATATAATATAATATAATATAATATAATATAATATAATATAATATAATATAATATAATATAATATAATATAATATTTAATATATAATATTATGTAAATTAAAATAAATGTTAAATTTTATATTTGTTTCAATTACCTGTGATCTGTTGTAATAATTATAAATATTTATTGCAAACATTTTTGTCATCTGTTAAATTTTAATTATGTCTTTAAAAAGATTTCGAAAATAAACTACTTTGTAGTTCTAACTTGAAAAAATGTTTACAAAAACGTCTTTTTTAAGGCTAAGTTTTACATTTTACTACTATCATTAATTTAGTCAAAACTTTTGAAATAAGATTTTTTTTTTTTTTTTTTTAATAATAGAAAAGAAGTATAAAATATGAAAATCTTCTAAATATTAAATTTTACAGAACTTGTTTAGGATTTAACAATTATTATATAAAAATTTTGAGATTTAAATTTGGATCTATCTAAGGGAAGACATCAATGAAGAATGAGAGGAAGAATTTACTATTTCGAAAAGAAACATGTTATTATGAAAACTAAGGAGTACACACACACACACACACACAACACACACACACACACCACACACACACACACACACACACACACACACACACACACACATATGTATATATAAAAATAATATAATATATGATATATATATATATATAAAATGTATTATATGTGTATATATGTATATATTAATTAAAATGTATATAATATATATATATTATATATATATATATATATTCCTATATGGGGGCATCTTTTGTAAGGATGCAAGAATACTCGTACCCTGTGATCTGCATATCATAAGAGGCGACTAAACGGACAGATGTAGAGTAGAGCACTCGAAGCGATGGTAGTACCTCCAATTGGGCTTCTGGTTTGTAGGGTATATCCCATGACATTCAAGTGCCTAATGGTTCACCTTCTTCTTTTGCGTACAAATTCACTCTCCTTTTACAGACAACACCTTACGGACAATACCTTATATCCCTATGCGTTGGGGAGAAAGAGTTCCCTTAAAGTATGTTCTGCGTATCGTAGTAGGCGACTAAGTGCACGGTCGTAGTTGGGTTGGTTGACCACTACTATTATATCTTCCCATGAATGCTAATACATGCCTCTCAGAAGGTCGTGATCGCTGCAAGCGACCTTCTATCTTTCGGCGAAAATGTATGAATTGTATGGGTACATGGAATGTCAGAGAATAAATGATTAGGAGAATCGAGAGAGATGATGGATGTATTTATAAACTGTAAATTTGATTTGCTTGCTGTGACTGAAACAAAGATGAATGGAAGCGGTGAAGATGAGTGGTGTGGTGTGAAATGTGTGTGTGATTGAGCGAAAACGAATAAGAGGGGGAGAGAAAGAGCTTCGATTCTGATGAGTGACCTGTGGCACAGAGCTAGGGGGGATTTTTTTGTAAGTACTCAAATTCTAATGGTTAAATTTAAGTTTGATAAGGTCAAGGTAAGTGTGGTTGCGACATATGGTCCTTCTGAAGGTAATGTTGAGAAGAGTGCGATTTTCTGGGATAATCTGAATGATGTTTTGGATGGGGTAAGTAGGAGCTTCATATTGATTGTATTGGGTGACCTAAATGGTTGGATAGGTGATCAATGAAGGGACTGTATAACATGTGGCTTTATGGTGACGGAAGAAAAAGAGAATGGTAGGAAGGTGATTGATTTCTGTGAGGAGAGAAGTATGCGCGTAAGTAATACTTTCTTTAAACGCAAGAGTATTCTTAAGTATACTAGAGTTGGTGTAGGTAGAGATGGTATCGAAATGAAAAGTATGATTGATTTCGTATTGGTAAAGAAGGAGATTTTCAAATAAATGATGGATTTTAAATCAGTGGGGGAGTTATTGATTGGATTATCGGATCATTATGTTGTTTAATGCATGATTAAGTTAGTGGGGGCTTGGATTTAAAGGAAGATGATGAGGAAGGAAGTGGGAAGAATTAATAGTGAGAAGATAAGTAAACAAGATATTAAGGAAAAGTATTTAAGAACGCTTGAAAATAAATCAATTGAATGTGAACAAGATGAAACTGAACAAATCTGGAAGCATATAAAAGAAGAGTTTGTTAGTAGTGCAAAAGTTCTTTTACATCAACCAAGGATTTAATTGCACCAGCTACCTTCCTACCATTCACAACCTTCCTACTACACTCTGCATCATCCGTTCCCTTTTCATCCAACATATATACTAAATATTCAAATTCAGATACTTGTTCTAGTTGCTCACCATCCTACATAACTTCACACCGAGAACGTTCCTCACTCACAACCATAACCTTAAACTTATTTACGTTTTCTTTCAAACCCCTCCTTTTACACACCCTGCCATATCCCTCTACCAATCCTCTCAAACTCTCTTCAGATTCGCCACACACAACCAAATCATCCTTATAATTGGTAGGGCACCCTCCACTCTCTTCCATTCTCAATCATTCCAGCACCTTACCCTCCACCCCACCTGTAATTCTTTCATAACTCCATCCATATACAACTTGAATAACCAAGGAGACATAGCACATCTCTACCTCATTCCGCTATTAATATTAAACCAATCACTTTCAATTCCAATTATTCTTAAACACGCCGTCCACTTTCGTCTTACATACTTTTATCACTAACATCTGCCATAGAGCTTTCCTATTAATCCTATCATACGCCTGTTGGAAATCCAGGAAACCTAAATACAATTTATTCTTCTCTCTCATTTTTTCAGTCATTTGTTTCAATATAAAAATTTTCTCCACACATCCTCTACCACTTCTATACGCACCTTGTTCTTCACCAATCAGGCTCTCAGTCAATCGACGCACTCTTTCTACCAAAATACCAGCATATATCTTCCATACAACATTCAATCAACTAATTCCCTTATAATTCCTGCAAATACTTTTATCCCTTACCCTTATATAAAGGTATTATTACAGCTCTTTTCCAATCCCTCGGAACTATAATCTCCATAAACTCTTTGTTACACAACTTCCAAATCCACTCAATCACAATCTCGCCTCC
>JABUQX010032217.1:10000-17500 GCA_015478945.1 Trachelipus rathkii
TTATTATTATTATTGATGTTGTTGTTTTTAATTATTGTTTTTATTGTTGCTGTTGTTGTTGATGTTTTTGCTGTTGTTGCTTAGACTATTATGTTTCTTCTTATTAATGAGAGGAATCATTAAAATAAAATAGATAAATAAATGAACAAATAAATAAATAAATAAAAAATAAATAAATTAAATAAATAAATAAATAAATAAATAAAGTGCTAAGCGAATTATATATATTTTAAAGTAATACTTGAAGTTTTTTGATAAAGATCATTTAAGAAAAGGCAACAGGAGGTCAATATATAATGATAGAAACAGGTTGAAATAAATCAAAAAAACTCGAAATAGCCAAAACGAAGAATGAGGCACTTTCAAAGGTAGAAATCCTTGATAAAGCGTCAATGACCACTGAATCACTTTGCTACACAAGGAAGAGTTAAATGACCATGAGAAACAGGTTGATACAGATCAAAAATATCGCTAAGAGCAACTAGATCGATGAAAAGGAAAGCAGTACCTCATGATGATACAGACATTGAACTTAGAAGGATGCCGCGGAAGAAGAACTAGATCGTTTTACGTTTCCTAGAGGAAAGCAGTCTGCTCAAAGAAGTTATAACGGAAGGAGAAGAGTTAGAAGAAATCATTGGGAATGTAGAAAAGATTAAATTGACTATGCGTCATTACATTAAGTGCAATGCGAAAAGCACAGACAACACACCCTCAGGTACAATCGCAAATTCTTTGACACCTCTGCATACCGCTCCGTGCACATTCTCTTTGACGTCTCAAGATCATACTTTAAGAAAGCCGGCTGCAGGAACTAACGACAGAGGTACCTATGAAACTGTATCCATGATTCACATTCTGTGGTAAAGTGCAATCATGCATTAACAGACCCAAGAGCTACTCATTAGGGCAGGAATCTGAACAAATGCACAGGAGAAAGATGAAACGGCCACTCCTAAAAATGAAACAAATAGCGGGACGTACACTCTAAACCCAGCAGCAAGCGCAATTTTTACAAACAAAAGACTGACTAGAGAAATGAGCTAAATACTTAAAATGAATAAATAGTCTTTACAAGCCACAGATTTTAGTGTTTCAAGGTGATCCACTTGCATAGGATATATGGAAAATAAGCGTCAAGATTCTGGCAGAAGTCAAAAACGACGAAGAACAGCTCCTGTACTACTTACTATAATATATATCAGGAATGGCAAAAGAACTAATTAACTCATTACATTACTTCAGACTAGGAGCATATAAATGAACGCAAAATTAATTAGATAACTTTTACAGAAAGGCTGTTTTTTTAGCAGACTCATTGCTGGAGCGGCAAAACAAATGACAAGAAATCAAACAAGAGATTCCGACAGCCTAAGTTAATACGCAGGCTTTCTAAACAGATGTGATATTGTCAAAATTATCATCGAAGGCATGAAGTCTCGACGATATTGATTCGATAATAAGCTCTTAGAAAGACTTCCATTTCATCTCATTCTTAAATAGAGCATGCTTGCCGCTCTAATAATGCAATAATGCAGACGATTAGCCTCGAACGGGGCAACAAGGTCAGGGTGGTTAGCAAACTCCATCCAGATAGAAAAGTTAGAAGCGTTTTTAAGGAGAATACAGCGCAAGGCAAGGAATTGGAATTAAATCTATTGCCGGGAGGAACATAGTCTCCACATATGCCAAAGGTTCTTGAGTCTGCCTACTCTCCATTGAAGAAATATTATCATAAATAAGATCCTATGCATAAATGCCCTACGCCCAAGGCACATCATCAGGAATTGCAAAAATGCCGGCCAGTAGGTTTGGGCATTGCATTGGAACGCATCACTTATAACTATACAAAGAGGAAGGAGAGCATATTGAATGAAAGGCAATCTCTAACAGAATTGCAGTTGAAGAGAGCAAGGCATCTAGTATACTGCAAACACTCATCCTACCTGTGCGAATATTTAGCTTTGATGGACCAACAGATAGGTTTTTGACATGTTGCATGCTAGACCACCATCGTAATTAAAGTTTCATAAAAATTTCTCTTTATTAAAAGTTGTGCTTGTTCTAAACTCTAGTTAATCGGAGCATAAAAAGTATGTTCTTGGGCACAAAACGTACAAGATCCTTGAAATATAAGAACTTAGTTATAAAACAGTTAAGAGCCCACGAAGAAATTAAATAATTTTCCTATAACGTTTGATATGGCATGGTAATAGGCAAGAGTTTAATATTTAACTTAGAGTTGGCCAAGAAATACGGTCATCTTCAGAAGCTACACAGCAAACGTGAATGAGATATTCCGTCCTTGGGGGTACTACAATTAGGATTCGACTGACATAAAACCTTAAAACCTTTAGAGATAACGGTGGCTGAGAAACAACCATTTGGATATAAAACCGCTCGAAGATGAGGGATCATGGGAAGTACAAAGAAAGGCACAGACAATCACTAGTGTTCGAACTTCCCTTGTACTTATGGAAGTAAACAAATGGTAGTAAGGTCACACGCAATAATCCTTTTTGAACTCAATCTCAGGAACGTCTTCGTTCGACAACCATGAAGGAGCAAGAATTCAGTGCCCATGCATAGGTATATAAAGAAGACAAAGATAAAGAGGAATATATGAAGCATACGGAAACTTTCAGTGACGTCAGAGTGACACAGTAAGAAATATCGTTAGGCCTTAACATGTCAAATGGCTCCTCGAAACTCAATAAAACACTTCCACCTTTATGGGTCAAATACTCTCTATTTCAGTCACGCAAGCGACCATTGGGAACGCTAAATTCGAACTGCCAGGACAATTCTTTCAGTTAAGCTACCCAATCACTAAAGAGGACTAGATTACAAATCTCTGTCATTGTTCACCGCATAAATGAAGACAGCAATCGAAAACCACCTCTTGCTTATGACATTATTAACTACCACGAACTTAAGAATACTAACTCCACTAAGAAAATCATCGAAAATAGATGCGCTTTAAAGTGGGAGATGGAAAGAAGTGTAAGGCATTGCAAACTAGTGTCCATCGAGGCTAAAGAGAAATCCATTACACACTTTTCAACTAGGTAAAAAAATGGACACATATCACATCGAAAACAAAATTATTAGAAATAGAAGCCTGCAATCATATCTAGGTAAATCTTACGATTCAGAGTTCTGTTACTTTGAGAGATTTAGAGAATCTAATTTGTCACGCAATTCCCGTGCTCACTTTATTCTTTAATCTAGAGGTATAGCGGATGGTGATTTTTCACTATCCGCGGATGCGGATGCAGATACTAAAAATCACTATCCACGGATTGCGGATGCGGATAACGGATAGTTAATTCTTTAGAGTCTTAGCCACAAGTACTTCAAATATATATATATATATATATATATATATATATATATATATATATATATATATATATATATATTATATATATATATATATATATATATATATTATATATTATATATATATATATATATATATATGATATATATATATATAATATATTATATATATCTATATATATATATATTATATATTATATATATCTTTCTTTCTTCTTTATCTACCTCTTTTCCCCAAGACTGGGGGTAAGGTGCGTGTCATGCATCGGAAAGAAAAGCAGTAGAAGAATATGACAAAAGTCGAAAAGAAAGCCCTGTTACCATTAATTAGTGAGAACTCGTCACAGACAAAAAATCCACCCTGAAGCTTCATGGGACCGAAACGGGCCCTCACTATTGTAAATTCGTCAATGTAAGGGTTCATTCCCTGCCCAGGTGGGCCACAACCTATACCCCCATACAAAACCCCGCCATTTACTCCTATCATGCACCTTTATTTCTCACGCTTCTGCCAACTCACATTTCTCTTCCTTATCAAACATTATCGACTCACTGACTCAATCATTTTCTTCAGGTCATCCCAGCGGTCGGATTCCCAACACAATTCGCACTAATAATCTGCTTAACCAACACAGACTTATCATCATCCTTTCCACATGACCAAAAAAACCATCTCAACATACTTTCATTTATTGACTCATTTACCCCTTTCTTTACGCCACACAACTCTCTAATACATTCACTCCTCATTTTATCAATTCTTCTCACACCTAGCATGCCCCTAAGATTGTCCATCTGAACACATTGAACTTTAGATCTATACTTCTTATTCCAGACCATAGTCTCGCTACTATACAATAACACAGGTAACAACATACCCTCATGTAAGACCCTAGCGCACTCAAGACTTAGTACCTTTACATTCACCAACGATTTAATTGCACCAGGAACCTTCCTTCCATTCACAACTTTCCTACTACACTCTGCATCATCCGTTCCCTTCTCATCCAACACATACCCTAAATAACATCAAGTTTATCCGAAAAAAAGAGTAATGAGTATACAAGGATTCAAATCTAAGGTGACCATTGATGGGGATGATGTACCAGTGAACCCTGAAACCATATTCCACCGGATAGTACTCCTCAAGAAATCCGATGAACAGCTTAAAGAATTCTTCCATTATGAGCTAGCACCCTATCCCCTCTCTCTGTTCGATGCAGTTGGAATGAGAAAGACTCAAGTCAGTGCTATTTGACTTGTTCACATCACTGAATGAGGTATACCTGGAAGGAGCAGCTTTTGTTATCGATGATGGATTTCTTCTCCACCGGGTTGTGTGGAAGAATGATGAAACATTCCAAATAATCCTAACCAAATACGTTGACTACCTAAGAAGACACTACAACCAAATTGCGACAAGTGTGGTATATGATGGCTACCCAAAAGATCTGCCCACCAAAAGCATACCGAGTTGTGTGGAAGAATGGTAAACCACATTCATTGATGTGAACAGGTCAAATAGCACTGACTTGGGAGTCTTTCTCTAAGATGACACTACAACCAAAGTGCGACAAGTGTGGTATTTGATGGCTACCCAGAAGACCTGCCCACCAAAAGCATCAAATCGGCTGAGCGGCTCCGCCGAAGCAAAAGACACACGACTTCTGAGGTCTTCTTTACCGAGTTAATGGTGGTGACCATGACTCAGGAGCAATTCCTTTCCAACGACAGAAATAAAGCGCGTCTCATTAGCTTCCTTACTGAGAGGCTTGAAGATGAAGGCTTCTCAGTAAAACAAGCTAATGAAGGGCACCATCCAATATTGGAGATTTTGGGACCCCATTTTAGCCCCTATTTAAAAATGGACATAAAATTCTTAATTTTTAGACAATTTTGATAGTTAGAAAAGCAAACCGCAGCTTTTCTCACCTCTAAAACGTCATTTTTGGGTGTTTTTCTGTGTCTGTAGTCATTGTTTCTGCATTTTCCTTTTTTCAGAACCTAATTTTTTGACATTTTTCGTATCAACTTCTACAATTTTTTTTCGAAATGACTTCAAACTTGAAATATGCATAGATGTGTCCATTACGCACAAAATGCACGAGGTAGGTTATGATTTTTTTTGGAAAATTGTATTCTGCAATTGAAAAAATAAAAGTAGGTTTCGAAATTTGACATTACTGAGCACAATTTTCTAAAACTCAAAAAAAAACTACTTCATGCATTTTATGCATAATGGACCCATCTATGCATATTTCAAGTTTGAAGTCATTTCGAAAAAAATTGTAGAAGTTGAAACGAAAAATGTCAATAAATTAGGTTTTGAAAAAAGGAAAATGCAGAAACAATGACTACAGACACAGAAAAACACCCAAAAATGACGTTTTAGAGGTCAGAAAAAGCTGCGGTTTGACTTTATTCTCATCAAAATTGTCTGGAAATTAAGAATTTTATGTCCATTTTTAGGTGGGGGCTAAAATGGGGTCCCAAAACCTCCAATATTGGATCTTCCCCTTTTAAGACGCTGACCACCTTATTGTTGCCACGGCCCTTCAGATCACAGTTGCATGAGAAGGGTGTGGTAGTTGGTGAGGATAGGTATCTTCTCATCATGCTCAAGCCCTAGCCACACCCATCAGAAACATATATTCTCTCAAAACCTGGAAGAGGTACAACCCTATCAAAAGTATTTGGTCCCTACAGATTCAAACTGGCAGACAACATCAGAAGGCCACTTATATATCTCCATGCCATAAGTGGATGTGACACAACTTCAGCACTCTTAAACCAGGGCAAGAAGAAGGTGTCAAGTTTCGTTGGTCAAAAATAAATGTCTTTTAGAAGAAATCAAACCTTTCTTCAAGCCTGACAATGAGGCTGAAGCTATTGCCGAAGCTGGACTCGATTTTTAACAATTCTCTACGGAGGTGGGGCAGGAGATACTTTAGATAATTTGCGATTCGGCCTGTTTTCCAAATCCTTCGTGATTTCCAAATTCATCCTGGCATTCCTACCACCAACATCCGTAGCAGCCCCCCAGCATTGCTTGAGAACTTACCTACAAGTACAAATGTGGTTAGGACACCAGATGGATCCGCTCCTCTGTGGATAGCAGGCTTCAAAGTTTGGTCTTCAACCCGTTCCTACTTCCACGGATCCAGCTCCACAGTCTCTTCTCTCCACAATTTTCTGCAAATGCTACAAGGGCTGTACAGGTGGTTGTGAGTGTCGAAAGGCTGGGATTAAGTGCTCATTGATTTGTGTCAACTGCAAGAGGAACTCATGCACTAACTCCCTCCAACCAGATGAAATTGACGAACCAGATCTTGACGAAGACATGGAATGCATATATGGGGCGACAAAATTTACAGACTTTGAGGAGTCGAGTGATTTGGCGACGGACTCCAAATCGGAAATTACAGCCTTTGAGGAGCCGACAGCCAAACGTCGACGTCTGTGAAATTTGTGTATCTACCTGTTTTTTCACCTTTTCATCTTCATACCTTTAAGTACAATGTTTCTTATTATGAAATATATTCATCACTAATAATAGGCCTAAAAATAAATTGATTTCAAGAATTGTTTCTTATCCTTTAAGGTTGAGCTGTACGGAAACTGGTGGTCCAAATAATTCACTTTTGGTCTCATCGAAAGCATAATTTATTCCTCTATAACTTTTGTTGGGCAAATTTATTGATAGATGGGTTAGTTTAGATGATATTACCAAAAACCATAAGTTAAAAAGTTAAAACGAAAGTTTTTCATAAATATTTAAAATTTTTCCAACTTTGATGAGCACTAGTTTGGGAACGGGTGGTCCAAAAAATATGCGCATGGTCTCATTCAATGCAGAATGACATGGTCCTATTAAACGTTGTAGGGCATGGTTTCGATAATGTGAGTTCTTTACGAGATATAACAGTAAAACCGCAAAAATATTCCTTTTGGGGGTACATTTTTACCCCCACCACTTAAACACAACTCCGCCTTGTGGAGAAAACCCATTGGAGAATTATTTTGGGAGTCAGTCATAAAAGCTGCATGAATCAATTATGGTATTCTCTATTCCACTCGTACAAAACACAAAATGCTTAAACTCTATAAGCTAAACTTAAAAACATTTTCCAAGTTTAAGAAATATCGTAACATCTTCAG
>JABUQX010032217.1:20000-27500 GCA_015478945.1 Trachelipus rathkii
ATATATATATAATATATATATATATATATACTATATATATATATATATATATATATTATATATATATATATATAATATATATATATATATATATATATATAAATATATATATATATATATATTATTATATTAAAATAAATCCAGGTAAGAGAAAAGTGTAGTGTTTGAGGAGGATGGAAAGAGAAGAGGGTGAGGGGTTAGAGGGTGTCGAGTAAGGGGCGGGTAGTATTGAGAATAAAGATGTTTAGATATTTAGGGCTGGATTTGGGTAAGGGGGGAGGATGAAGGAGGAGATAGAACAAAGAGTAGGAGAAGGAATGAGAGCTTGGAGTGGTCTGAGAGAATTATGGAAAGGGGGGGATTTATCACGGAAAGTTAAGATAAGTATGTTTGATAAAATTTGTGTACCAGCGGTGTTGTATGGTGTGAAACGTGGGGGTTGAATGCCAGCTCCAGGAAAGCATAGTTGGAAGTATTGAGATGAAGGGTGAGAGCGGTTTGTGGGGGTAGCAGAAGGGAGAGGATTAGCGAATAGTGTGGTGAGAGAGAGATGTGATTGGAGGAACGGGTTGGTGGGGGAAGAGCGGAGAAGGAAATGTTAAGATGTATTAGGGCATTTAGTGAGAATGGAGGAACAGAGAGTGGTTAGAGAGTTTTGGGAGGCGGAGGGGATAGAAAGGAGAGGAAGGGGGAGAACAAGAAGGAGGTGGATGGATGGAATAAAGGAGTTGCTGGAGGAGGAGGGGGGGATGAGGGAGGAAGAGGGTAGGGTGTTGGCGAGGGATAGAGTGGAGTGGAGGAGGTGGGTGGGGGCGAGATGAGGGGGGGTGTGAGTGAGAGAGGCTGTACGTACCACTACCCCGCTCAAGCGGGGAAAAAGTGTTGGCAAAATAAATAAAATAAATAAATAAAAATATATCATATACTATTATATATATATATATATATATATATATTATATATATATTATATATATATATATAATATATTTAGTATATTATATATAATATATATATAAGGTAGTGCCACACGCGTTTCTCATATTAATTCATTAATGAATACTATCCGCTATCCGCAAAAAATTTATGCGGATGAGGTTGCGGATGCGGATGGTGAAAATTGATGCGGATATCCGCATATGCGGATGCGGATGCGGATATCCGCTACACCTCTAATAATAATAATAAAAATATCTATTTAAATAAGAAGAAGAAGAAGAAGAAGAAGAAGAAGAAGAAGAAGAAGAAGAAGAAGAAGAAGAAGAAGAAGAAGAAGAAGAAGAAGAAGAAGAAGAAGAAGAAGATTTTTTTATTATTGCCCAATAAGGACCAATTTGCTTACCACCACCAGTTATTGGCGCCCAACCTGGGCACCAGAATTTCCCTTTGTATTTTAGCTTGAATTTTGATATTCTAGGTTTAACCTTATATTCGCAGGGGTGACCAAGGAAATCCACGGACCCACTTTGCCACAAGCTAAAAGAAAAGCAAATATAGTAAATAACCAAATAAACCTATAAATAAAAAGTAACTAGCAGTTGCTATTAAAGTATATAATCCCTGTTATTATGTTTGCTTTCTATTGTTTTACTAATTTTCTAACCAAAAATTATTTTTTAATAAAATAATCATATTTTAAATAATATAATATGTTAATTATTTTATCATAAAAAATGAGAAGAAACCTTTTTAATACAATTGAACAAGTGTTATTAACTGTAAAATCGTTGAAGACTGGAAGATAGATTTCTAAGATTTCAAAACTAGGAAAATATACCTATAAAAAAAATCTCGCAAAATAAATGAAAAATCTCTCAAAAGGGAAGGGGATTATCACTATTCATTTCGAGCATCAATCAGATTTATTCATTAAATATTCAATAATATTATTCCATTATATTTTGAAATTTTAAAATTTATGAAATCCTGATTAAGAGGAGATTAAAATGTCTATTTGAAGTCTGTCGAAATATGATCTTAATAAAAGCCATTCTGTAATAACAGTCGCTCAATAGTTTCTTACTAGATAAAATATTTTAGGAGATTGTAGATA
Source organism: Trachelipus rathkii (assembly GCA_015478945.1). Taxonomy (NCBI): domain Eukaryota; kingdom Metazoa; phylum Arthropoda; class Malacostraca; order Isopoda; family Trachelipodidae; genus Trachelipus; species Trachelipus rathkii. The sequence continues at coordinate 22,053 of JABUQX010032217.1, forward strand.
CTATTACTAAATACATGTAATATATGATAGTAATAATAAAATAAATTAGTATAGAGGTCCTTTAATTATAAATCATTGCCTACGATCTCTAACTGGATATCTAAAGTTTTAATGCTCATGGATCACACCAAATCTAAAACATTGTAAGGCGTAGAGGTTAGGTTTGGACCAATAATATTTCATGGTTACAAGTAAATTTGTTAATTAATATAATAGTAATATATATATATAATATAACAAATAACCTGAAATACTATAGTTAAGGTATAGTCCCGATAATACTTATCTATACACATATACTGGATGGTCAACGATTGACCGTGAATAATAACACAATAGACCCTAAATACTATAGATGGATATAGTTTGTATACTATATGAGTTAACCTAGATGGAGTTATATACTAGTATAGCAATATACTAATAATATTAGGCTATTGCTACTATATAAGATATTTTCTATTTATTATAGTAATGGAGTAGCGCCTATTTATGTATATATTTAATCAATAAATAATAGTAATTACCACTCATGAAGATTCAAGAATATAATTTTATAATAAATAAGGTCGCATATAGGTATAATTATTATAATAATATACACTTTGTTGAGAGGCTGTAACATTTTTTTCTAAAGAGATCGTTCATTAATTTACTGTTAAAATTCATTCTAATTAAATTCAAACCCTTTGCTGTCATTTTTCATAGAACTCTGTTTAGAGGCTTTTATGTAAACAATTACCAATCATAATTTGTAATAGTATGTACAAATTAAAATGATTCACCTTAATAATAGTTTTAAAAACTAACCTGTATTTGGATGAGAACTTTCCTCTAGTTTCGTTGAAATTTTAATGCGATTTTAAAGTTTTTTTTTTTCTTTTTTTTTTTTTTTTTTTTTTATGAAAACTTAGATTAAATCGGATCATTCTGTTATCTGCTCCACATCCATATACATATTTAGTAATTATACATTATGACTATTCGATACACTTTCATCAAAAATTGAGTAAATATAAAATAGTGTGACTGTGAGTCAATATTTATATAACTATATGTATAAACCAATTGATGGTAAACTGTTGCATACCTTTAAAATATTAAAAAAAGGAAGCGGCATAGAATAACGGCAACATATACAACATATATATACTTACTTATATATTACTGATATCATTAAGCTCATTTTACCCGTATGTATATGGATTATTATTCATATCAGATAATTATTTTCCTTTGCTCGTGTGAGAAATGATAAATACACATAAGACAACAACATCACTGTACTTGCACATATTTTCTACACAATTTTAGTACTTGTGCTCTTGTATGCAATAATATCATTATTTGCACTAATATATCGAAAATAGATAATCATGCTGAAATGTATGTATCACATTTTGTAAACTCTACTTATAATTTATACTAACAACAGCTTCAGGTATAATATACTTTATTATATAAATATATTATTATTAATTATAATATTATATTATATTATAAATATATTATTATTATTCGAGTTATCATTCTATATAATTATTAATTTCACTTATTTATTAATTTGTATAATTTAATTTTTATATATAATTATATCATTATATTATCTATTTTCGAGTCTATTTACTTCTTTATTATTTATATATAAATTTATATTAATATAACGTACTTAAATTCATGGTATCAATAACTTATTTATTATTATTTTTATATTATGTTTTGATTATTATATATATATCTATTTATTTTATCCATTTACGATATTATTATTATTATCTATTATATATTATTTATTATAAATATTATATAATAATGACAAATATTATTTATTATTTAATCTCATTATTGGAGTTAAATTATTATTACTTTATTAATTATATAATGCAATTATATTCTTACACTTATGAGCAATTTACTTGTACACACTTATGTAAATAAACAAAAAAAGTCTTAAGTTATTCTCCCGCTCTTTTACTCTTTTTCTTTGCTTTTTACTTTGTAGGCATAAATTCTTAATGCCTCTTGTCCATTGTTCCCGATGGGTATCAGTAGCTGTTCAATTTGTTTCTGGCTTTTATTTATTATATGGAAATGCGGTATCGACCGTTCTAAACCACAGACGAGGCATCTACTGATTTTTATTGATTCATACTTATTTATGTGAGTGAAAAGATTATATAAATATATTCAATTTATTGTGATTTTAAACTTTAAATTTTATTATTATATTTAATTAATAGTATTAATGTTTATTAATTATTATTATTATTTAATCCTATTGAGTGAATAATATAATATATATTGTTATTATTCATTACTCTAAGGTTCAAAATAATTTATTTGATTGTTATTTAAAACCTACATTCAATTATTAGTTAATTTTTGTCTTTTTTTTTATACGATATTGAATCAAATAATTTTACGTACAATTAGTGAGATATTTTACTTAAATGAATTAAATATATTTTCATAAGTTTATTATTGATTATCTTATTCACTAATCTAATATTTAGCTGCTCAATACGTAAATTATATTTATTCATATTATTATTTATTAATTTATTATGTTTACTAATTTTATTATTATCTAAATAGTACCTATTAAAACTCTACTCTATAACTTTAGTTTTTTGTGTTTATCATCTGACTTCATAAATTATTATATATTATTTATTAATATATTTATCATTATTTATTTATTATTTATCAATATTATTATTATTATTATTATTTTTATTATTATTTATTATTATTATTATTATTATTATTATTATTATTTATTATTATTATTTATTATATTATTATTTATTATTATTTATTATTTTATTATTATTATTTATTATTATTGTTATTAGTTCATTTTATTATTATTATGATTATTATTATTATTATTATTATTATTTATTGATTATTATTATTAATTATTATATTAGTAGTAAGAGTAGATCCAAAACTAATGCATATATATATATATATAATATATATATTATATATATATATATATAATATATATATATATATATATATATATATATTTAAATGAAATAAGTTTATATATATAATATTATATTATATATATATATTCTAAAGTGCAATCAGTTCATATGCATAATCGCAAAGGCTTGCAAAGTGTGAGAAAAATTGATAAAAGGAGGAATGAACTTTTAGTTAAGGAGTCCTGTTTTGTGAATAATGGCGTATATGTGAAAAAAGACGAGAATAATAAGATGATATCGTTTGGTCATATGAAAAGGATGAATAATAGTTGGTTGGTTAAGCAGATTTTAATGTTCTGTGACTCGATTTACTTGATGACCGAAGAAAAAGTGGACTGAGTCATTAAAGGAGTGTCTGAATGAAAAGAATACGAGTTTGGCAGAGGCGGGAAGAAAGATATATATTAGGAATGAATGGTGGAGATTTGTGAAGGTGTATGTTTGAGAGTTTGGCAATAGAATGAACCTTCCATTAAAGATATATCACAGTGGTTCGTCGCTGTGTTGTGAAGCCCTATGATGGTTTTTAGCTGAGACGGACTTGCACTTAAAGGTTTGAGGGAAATCGGTTTTCTGTCTTTCCATTCACCTTGCGTTATGCTCTTCAGCTATATATATATATATATATATATATATTATATATATAGATATATATATATATATATATTGATATAAATTATTAATATATATATATATATATATAATATATATATATATATATATATCATATATATATATAATATATCTTATATATATAATATATATTTAGTGATGTAGGTAAATCCACATCCGCAAATCCGCAATATATATTAGTGATGCAGGCAAATCCGCATCCGCATCCGCGGCTTTGCCCTGCGGATGGTTGCGCGGATTTTTATTGTCGAGATTTGATATAAGATTTTATAAAAAAAATAACTTAAGATGAATCTGCAAAAGAAAATGAAAATGAAAATGAGTTGGAGGCAATTCAAAAAAACGGCTTGATATTCCCACTAATCTAATGTTATCAAAGACATTCCAACTCGCTGAAATAGTACTCATGTGATGGGAAGAAGTATTGCTCAAAGAACATCTTGCTTCATACGCCAGTATAGCTCAAAGAAGTATAGCTCAAAGAACTTCTTGCTTCGTACGCCAGTTCGTATTCGTTAACAATCTTATTAATTTGGAAATGACATCATATCACACTGCATAAGCGCTATTGATACCATTTGAAGAAACTACAAAAAAATCGCGCCTCTCCAGCTTCTGTCTCCGATGCTAATACATTAATCTCAACGCTAAGGCAGCATTTTGAACCACACACATCTCCAAATGAAATTGATGATGGTTTAAAAAGAATGAAAGATGTAATTAAACTAGAGTAGAAAAACGCTTTGGTTCTGTGGAAATTAATGACCTTCATACTATTGCAACTACTTAGATTCCCGTTATAAAGGCAAGTTTTTTGTGTAAACAATATTAGAACAAGTCAAATCGTTACTTTGTGTTGCAGTTGAAAATTTGAATCGAACGTCTATTAATTTCGCACTCATTAAAAGGAAACACGAAATTCTACAATAACTCAAACGAACCTCTACAAGTAAATCAATAACAGATTTCATGGAAGAATTTCCTACAGTCCTAGTAGTGATAAGAACACACGCATTACAAAAGATGTTAGTTCAAATGATTGAAAATTATCACAAAGAAAACGATTAGATTCAAATGATGACACACACGCAATCAAGTTGGTGGAAAGTTAAGGGCAAAATGGTTTACCCACGCTTAAAGAAAACTTGCGAGAAATACTTGCCTGTCCTCGCAACTTATGTTACAGTTTCGAGAGTATTTAGCAATGCTGGCTCTCAGCAGAAAAATTGATGTTTCTCAAGCGCAACCTTCCTATTTTGAATTTCATTAGTGTGCAAAAAGTATATAATCCATTGTAAAATCCTCTCTCATTAAGGGCGAAGGTTGGGGAAAAGAGGTTTGGTGGGGTTTCATTGAGTTGGATCCCAGTCCCTTACCCTGTACCACAATTATATTAATCAGATTGGTTGGCTAAAACTCGAAATAAATATATATATATATACTATATATATTATATATATAGTGATATAATATATATATATATATATATATATATCTTTATATTAGAGATAATATATATATTAATATATATAAAATATATAAATAGGTAAACAAATAAGTTTCTTTCTGACCTTCGATTTCGATATATCGAAATATATATCGATACCGATATCTATCGATATATATATATATATATATATATATATATATATATATATATATATATATTAGAATATATATATATATAATAATATAATATATATATCTTTTAAAAGAGAAGTTTATATATATATATATATATATATATATATATCAGCCTCTAGAAGAGCCACAATCCATATCTCAAAAACTACAACAGCTACCCGGAAAAGAAAAACAT
>JABUQX010032217.1:40000-43049 GCA_015478945.1 Trachelipus rathkii
AGGTATTGATAAAAATAACCCCTTAAGTAATTTCACTCTGCTGGGTTGAACCTGGGCCTAGCAAATGGCCGCGTTAGTATTTGACGACTACGCTGTGGACGACTAAAGAAGAGCGCGAGAAATGTTCCTGTAGTGAATATATCACCCACCAAACAGGAACCATGGCGCGCTCTTCCCGTCCACACTCGGGCGTAGGGTCAAACAGAGCACCGCACAGAGTGAAAAACTTATTAACCGGGGAATATAATGTATTGATAAGATAACTGCTCATATTCTTCTACACCTCACCGCAGTGTGATAGATATTGACAAGGATCCTGTTTGGTTTGTGATATATTCACTACAGGAACATCTAGCGTTCTTCTTTTAGTCCATCGTGTCAGTAGTCGTCAAATAACACGGCCATCTGCTGAGTGCCCAGGTTAAATCAGCAGATGAAATTGCCCAGGGTTATTTTTATCAATATCATCACCGGTGAGGTGTGAAGGATTGGCAGTTATCAACCTGTCAGTTATGTTCACTGCGGTGCTCTGACGCTATTCCCTGTTTGTCGCTAACGTTCTTGTAATCTGTGTCAACAGTAAAGCAAAATATAACTATATATATATATATATAACTTATATATATATATATAATAACCTTATATATATATATATATATCTTTATATATATATATATTATTCAGTAGATCTTCCACCAGAAAGGTATTTACTAAAAAATTATTTTCCTCTTTAGAAGGTATTTTTTAAACCAATAGCATAAAGATTAAATTGCAAGTTTTTTTTTAACCAATACGCAAAAGATTAAAGTTGCAGACAGTAAGTTTAAATCTATAATATCTACCGCAACTTAAATAACCTTACTTACTTACTTACTTACATACTTACTTGCCTTACTTACTCACTTACTTGCCTTCCTAACTAACCTTACTTAAATATTATAAATTATCACACAATTTTCTTTGCAGTAAATGTAAATTTTGTTTTCCCTCTCCATTGAAAATTTTTCTTCTTTTCCCACAATTTTAAGGAGAAAGATTGTACTGATAGTCCTATATATAAATATATATATATATATATATATATATATACCTATATAACTAACATATATATATATATATATATATATATATATATATATATATATATATATATTTATATATATATATATATATATATATATATATATATATATATATATATATATATATATATATATATATATATATATATATATATATATATATATATATATATATATATATATATATATATATATATATATTTATATATATATAACTATATATATATATATATATATATATATATATATATATAAATCTAATTTAAGATAATAATGTGAATATAAATAAGTAAATATTTAATTAACAAAAATAATAATAATTTAACAATATTTATAATAATTATAATAATAGTAATAAATATATTTATATATAATATAATAATAATAATAATAATAATAATAATATTAATAATAATATATATATAATAATATATTTATATAATATAATATTATAATAAAAAAATACTATTCTTTAAATAATAAAAAAAATAAGTATGTATTAAAATAAAAACATGTAATTTTCCTAATAATAATAGTTTTAACAATATAATAATATAGCAATAATATAGTTATAAGTATAATAATAACAATAATATATAATATATATTACTCTTTATATATAATATATATATATAATAATAATAATAATATAATAATAATATAATAATAATATGTAATAATGTAATAATATATAATAATATATATGTAATAATATATATATAATAATATATTTATATATGTATATGTATATCTCTCTCTTTCTTTATATATATATAATATAACATAATAATAATATATATATATAATTTATATATATATATATATATATATATATACTGTAATATATATATATATTTATAATAATATATATTAATAATATATATATAATATGTATAATAATATAATATATATATATATATATATATATTAATAATAATAATATAATGTGATTGTTGTATAATATATATATATATATATGTATATATATATATATGTATATATATATATATATATATATATATAATATATATAATATCTATCTTAACTGCTCATATATATAACATGTAGTATATGTTTATATATATAATATATATATATAATAATAATATATATATATCTTTATAATAATAATATATATATATATGTATATATAATATATAATTTATGTCTTTATATATATATAATAATATATAACTATCTTCTTGCTTTTTACTAGGTCCTGCTGCTATATATATATATATATATATATATATATATATATATATATATATTTAATTATTTAATTGGTGACATTATTAATTAGTGACAGTGTTATTAATAGTGTTTGTGATGATGATAGTATTGATAATAATAATATAGTAATAATAATATTGATAATTATAGTAATAATATGGTAATAATGTTGATAGTGGTGCTAATGTTAATAATGATATTGATAGTGATATAATATTAGTGATGGTGATGATAACGATAATAATAATAGTGATGGTAGTTATGGTGGTAACTGGTAACAGTGATAATAATAGTGTCGGTAATGAAATGTGTTGGTGTGCTATTATTGTAATATGTAATAATAATGTATGTAATAATGTGTGTAATATTGTATATATATGTAATGTAATAATGTGTATGTATGTGTATATATATATATGTGTATGTGTATGTATATATATATGCTTTAACTCCATATATATATATATGTAATAATATATATATAATATATATATAATAATAATATATAATATATATAATAATAACATATATACCATATATATGTAATATATATGTATATAATAATAATAATGTATATATATAATAATGTAATAATGTGTGTATATAATATAATAATAATAATAATAACATAATATAACTATATAATATAATATAATAATAATAATAACATAATAATAATAATATAATAATATAATATAATATATGTATATATATATATAATGTATATATATATA
>JABUQX010032218.1:0-30043 GCA_015478945.1 Trachelipus rathkii
AAAAAAGTCGAAATTCTTCTAATTTTGCACCACAATAATTCTTTTCCAATATTTTAAAAAGGAATAAACTAAAAAAATATTACTATAACTAGCAGTGATTTATGGTTAAGAATTTGTTTTATTAATTAAACAGTAAAAATTCCAGCTTTTATAAATCTATTTGTTAAACTCGAACAATTGTGTGTAAATTGAAAATATTGCTGTATTTTTTTTAGTATTCATCTGATTTTTATGAAATTTTTGATGTAGATATAATTGGAAGAGCTACAAACTTCAATAAATGTTTTAGGTTTATATTTCTTTAAACAGTATCCAAAAGCAAGATTAAAAGAAAAAAAAACTGGCAGAGGGTAGAAGATTTTTGTTAAAAGTTATAATTTATAATTTTTTTTATATTCATTTTAGTTTTTTTTTTAATGAAATCAGATCAGATAGACTTTAACGAGTTAAACAACTTTTATACTCTTTTCTACATAGGTACCTAACCATTTTATCTGGGCACGCCATGACCAATTTGAAACAGCCAGGACAATGATTGTTCCCATAGGTCAAATTGTTTGGTATATAAAAAAAATGCCCCAAATAAAAGATATGTAACTCATCTAAGTCAATCTACTTTGAAAATTTCAAAAAATTGGATGGCAGGAAAAAAGAATAAGAAAATTTTCAATTTTCACACTTTTTCCCTTTTCAAGATGTGAAAAAAAAACAATTCATATTGGGACCAGATGTCAAACTGTTGGGTATACAGAATAATGCTCTGAATGGAAGTTTTCTCACTAGACCAATTATATCTACTCCGAAAATTTCATAAAACTTGATAAATTGTAAAAATAATTTCTTAAGATTATGTATAAGATTAAAGCTAAATATCTCAAAAGCTAATAAATGTATTATTCTGTTTGAAACTAAATATTCAGAAATTTAAGGAAAAAGTGTTCAATTCCTTATAGAAAGATCCAATTGGAGGCTGGATATTGAAAATGATATTCGGTTGGAGCTAGAGCTTTATGAAAAGGGAGAATATCCGGTTAGGGCAGGAGCCAGTTACTGTCACATCACCTAGTATGGCCTTTTACTGCTATGCCTTTGATGTGTTCTGGTGTTCTCGTATCTAAGGCATAGTTCATTTTCATTTTGATTTTAATATCCTTTTTTATTATTTTCATATACTCTAATAATTTTATTATTTTTGTCCAAGTTTTGCCGATTTTTGATTAACCTCAATCGAAATGTTCTCTAACTAATTATGTTTGCTAGAACATTGAACTTGCCATTTGTCCCATAAATTCATAGTATGGTCCTCTATTCTCAAAATCTTATCCCCACACAGTATATATATATATATATATGATATAATAAAATATATATATATTATATTATATATATATTATATATATATATATATATATATATATATATATATATAATATATATATATATATATATATTATATATATATATATATATATATATACAGTATATATATATATATATATATATATAATATATATAATTATATATATATATAATATATATATATATTAAGGTATATTTAATGATGTTGTCCTAAAATATCTTAAAGATATATCTTTATATAATTATAAATATAGCTATAAATACAGCATATATATATATATATATATATATATATATTCTAGTATATATATATATATAGTTATATATATAATATATATATATATATATATATATATATATAATATATATAATAGTTATATATATAGGGGGTATATATAGTATTATATATATTATATATATATATAATACTATATAATATATATAATATATATCTTATTCTCAGCATTGTTAATTTATATTTGTCTGTAACTAAAAATTAAATTACACTTGGGAACAAATCTTTCCCTTGCATATGATCTGATACTTGTTTCTTATGTATTTTGTTGTGCTGAAAACAAAACTTACTTAGTTTTAATCTCTATATAAGGTCCAGTTTTGCCATTATTCACATGAAAACCTTAAAAAATTGCCAAAAAAGAAAAAAAAAATTCCGTGAAATAGTGACATATACACTCCCACTATACAGATAATCTAAATAAAAAATATGTATCTCACTCGATTATACATGCTCTGAAAATTTCATATCGAAAGGGCAAATAACCAAAAAGGTAGAACGATTTTTCTTTTGAGATGCCAAAAAAAATCATAAATGAAAAATTGCAATAACTTTTCATTATTTATCCTATCAATATGAAATTTTCAAACTATATATAATTAACTGCGAGAGATGCAATTTTATATTTAGGTCATCTGTTAGTATAGCCAACAATTTTGACACTACTCACGTGAAAATATTCATTTTTTTTGAATTTTTTTTTTTAATGTTTTCATGTGAGTTGTGACAAAACTGGACTTATAGAACAAAAACAATATGATCTTTGGATTGAGCCCAACAAAATAAATGAGAAACAAATATCTGGTCCTATACAGCAAAATTTGTGTTTCCAGTAAATTATTAGTAAATTTCATTTGAAAAATTTTTATTCAGATAATTTTTTTTCCTTCGTTTTAAATGATTAAAAAGAAAAGAAAAATTAAATTTCTAACTTGCTTCTGTTGGTTTTGCCTTATATATATAGGCTTTTGGAAAGGTTATATCTTAAATGACTACTGATTTTCCTTTAATGTCCTTTTTATTGGTTAATAAGGTTTATAGATTAACCCTAAAATATTATGAGCATTTACGTATTGTAACTGTAGTCAAAATTTTTATTTTCACTGTTCTTTTAAAAAATTGAGATTGATTGATTTATGGTTCAATTCTGTGTGACTAACTTTGGGTTATGATGACATTTGATTTCGTTTATCATTCACTACATGATGTGGTATTTTACCTTCTCTAACCACCAGTTTTCTACTTGTAGATTTTTTTTTCTTGTAGCCCAAATTTACTGTCAGGTTTTGATGTTTTAAATCACTTAAATTTGGTCACTAGGACATTATCGGTGGTCGGAATTTCGTTTCATTTACTGTTGCGATTTTAAAAGTTTTTCTTGTTGGTCATGGGAAATAAAATTTACGAACCGTGTGTTGTTTTCCTTGCTTGAGTTTTTTTTGCGAAAGATAAATAATAAATTGATAAGATTTTTTTTGACGAGAGACGGCAGCAGCTTCTTCATACAAGAACGATCTTCTCCTTGCCCATCCTAGCGACTGGGCACCTCTAACCTCTCTTTTCTCATGTCAGGTCCCAACAGAATGAAAAAGAACCCCAGAATAATAGCTCTTCTTCGGAGACTTTCGTCAAAGATGATGCTCTCCAGGGGACTAGACATGTGCTGAGGAATTCCCCTTCTGCTGGAGGTTTTTCTGGAGAGCCCAAGAGACGCAGGTCCTTTAAACCCAAAGGTTTGTACCTCTCACAACGTTCTTTTATTGCAGGTTGTGCGGTGTTTTTAAGATTGCAGCTCTGTAGCTAACTATTATGGTGAAACGGCTCTATAGGGAGACTCCCTCCGTTTTATGTTCTATCACTTCGAAATCAGGCATCTGTAGAGATTTTTTCTCCTTTTTAATATGAACAGATGATGATGATGATTAATGATGGTGACGACGATGATAACGATTGAGGGGGACTATCTTGGATTATTCATTCGAGAAGAACAATGTCTCTGTCTTCTTCAAGCTTAGTTAAAGTTTCATTTATACATTTAATACTTTTTAACGAATACTATTTTCAGCTTTTTTGTTTATTTATTTAGTTGTAAAGTAGATGCACACATGATATTTAGATAAATTTTGTAGCGAATGGTTTTAAAAGTTTGCTGTTTATTTTTCAACTAGTATGTGTTTTTTTATATATTTATTTTATTTGTTTATTGTTTTATTATTATTATTATTATTATTATTATTATTATTATTATTATTATTATTATTATTATTATTATTATTATTATTATTATATTATATTAAATTATTATTATTATTATTATTATTATTATTATTATTATTATTATTATTATTATTAATTATTATTATTATTATTATTATTATTATTATTATTATTATTATTATTATTAATTATTATTATTATTATTATTATTATTATTATTATTATTGTTAAAGTAAGGTAAGGAATAATAGAATAATTGTGTGTTGTATGCTTAGGTTAGTTTTATTTTTATTAAGTGAAGAGAGTGTGAAGTTTGATAACATTTTCTTAAATGTATGAAACTTTAATTTTTCAGAATATTACAGCATATTATATTACCAAATCTTTATTTTCCATCTTCTAGATCTTCCGAGGGTGCACAGGAATAGTTTATCATAATCAGTTGTTAAAATTGTCATTATTTTGGTACTAATTCTAATTTTAATCTTATAGGTGATTTTCATGGACCAAATCGCATCATGAAGAGAGAACATGGTATGTTGAGTTTATATTTTGTATATATTTATAATTTCAAGAATAAGTAGTGTTTGTTATTGATCATATTGGGTTTTAAATGTTTATACAAGGGTCTTCAAATGGTTCATAGAGACTGCAAATTAAAAAAAAATTGAAATTCTTAGGAAAATGAACTCATATGAATGTTATTGTGTGTATTAACTTGAGTTTATGTAATGAGTTACTAGGGAGGAAACTGCAGTTTAAAAATAGATTTCACTTATAATCATTATTAATTCTGTTAAAATTTAAAAAAGAACAAACATCTTAGTGTAGCTTGAGTGGAAAAAGAATAAAATTATCTATGCTTTAGGAGAAGCTTATGGAGATACTGTTCCAAAGAAACCGCAGTTTATAAGTGGATAACTCATTTTATGGATGAATGAGAGCGCAGTGAAAGACCATCCAAATCACTTTACGAACATAACCTTACTAATGTTCATGTACTAATTGAAAAAGATGGGTTTAGGATTTACTAACATGTTCCTGAAGACAAAGAATAATCAAAACAATGACTGTCAAAAGGTAAAAATGGTATAGTTAGAAGTGAAAGTGGTCGAGGGCTAAGGTAATGGCAAAATTTTTGAGGATGCTCAAATTGTAATGTTTGAGTTTCTGGAGAGCCAAAAAAGCAAAACCTCCTTATTAGGGAAGTAATTTGAGAAAATTGCCTAATGTATTGGGTGAAGAATGCCTTGTAAGCTTAACCAGTCCTTTTTCCAGCACGATAATTCCTTTGTTCATTCCACCCGTTAAACAAGGTAAATTTTGTTAGAATTTCGATGGGAAGTCATTAAGGCACCCATCTTTATAGTCTTGTTTTGACTCATTCTGAGTTTATATTTTCCTAAACTTAGGATACCTCTAAAAGTCATCAGTTTTTCTCCAAGGTTAAAAATGCTGATTTGATAGGGTTTCATTCTCGGGACCCTCATTTTAAGAATAAAAGCTTTATATACTTTGGTTCAATGGGACATCTTCTACAGGTGATTTGTGTATGTGCCATCTACTTTAAATTTGTTGGTATGCCTGGAGGTTAAGATAGTGACAAGATATGAATCTAGGAGGTGCTGTCTGTGTTTTGTGTGGGGCGGGAAAGAGGGGGTATGTTGCGACTTTGAATAGGTTTGAATGAAATATGTTGGTAAGGTGATTTGGTTCACGATTGTTGAAATGCGTTTGGTTTGTGTGGATGGGTTTAATGTTAAAAGAGTTGTCAGTTTCATCTACTTTTTGTTATGTGCTGCTGTGTTTTACTTTCTCTTTCAGAACATTTTTTTTCAAAGTTTTGTCGGTGTCAGTTCTTTCTTTATCCTCCCTTTACTTCCCACAGATGGAAGTAAGGTGCGCAACATGCAAAGAAATAGTATTGTTAAGTAAAAGAGTGACGTAAGTTGAAAGAAAGACCCCCACAACTTCCCCCCACCTTTCATAGTCCTTAGGTGCGAGACCGTTGCAGGCCAAAGATTCACTCTAGGGCTTCACAATACTGCGATGGACCCTCACTGTGGTATCTCGTCAATGTAGGGTTCATCCCCTGGGCCAGGCCCACAGTTGTACAACCTTACAAAAACCCCGCCATTCACTCCTATTATGCAACTTTCTTCTCACCTCTGCCAAACTCTCATCCTTTCTTTCTTTCTTTCTTTATCCTCCTTCTATTTTCCCAAATCGGAGTAAGGTGCGTGACGAGCATCGGAAGAAAAAGCAATAGAAGAACATGACATATAGTCGAAAAGAAAGCCCAGCCTTACCGCCCCTTCAATACCATTAATTAGTGAGAATACTCATCACAGTCAAAAAATCCACCCTATAAGCCTTCATGGCAATCGATGGACCCTCACTAATGGTAGATCGGTTCAATGTAGAGGGTTCCATCCGCTTGGCCGCAGGTGGGCCCACAACCATAACCCCTCACCAACCCCGCATTCACTCCTGTTATACATCCTTTCTTCTCGCCTCTACAGAACTCACATTTCCTCTCCTTCAATCATTCGTTTACTGACTCAATCCCCTTTTTCTTCGTCCTCCCAGCCGGTCGATTCTACAAAACACAGTTCGCCACTAATACATCCATTTAAACCAACCGACTATCAATCCATCCTTCCCATATGACCAAAACCATCTCATGTACTCTTCATTTTATTCTCTCATTTACTCTTTCTTCACAACACACAAATCTCTATAAAAATATTCATTTCCTATTTATCACATACCTCACCTAACAATCCCCTAAGATTGTCCATCTGAACACATTTTGCTTTAGATCTATTACTTTCTTATTCAGACCATAGTCTCACTACTAACAACATAACACAGGTAACAACATATCCCATCGATGTACGACCCTAGCACTCTAAGGACTTAGTCCCTTTACATTCACCAACGATTAATTGCATCCAACACTTCCCTGCATCACTATCTTTCCTACTACATCTCCTGCATCAGTCGTTCCTTCCTCATCCAACATATAACCTAAATTTTTAAAACTCAGACACTTGTTCCAGCTTGCTCACCATCTAACATAACTTCACACTCGGAGGAGTGTCCTCACTCACTACTATAACCTTACTCTTATCTACATTTACTTTCAAACCCTATCAAATCCCTCTAAACCCCTCTACCAATCCTCTCAAATACCTTCTTCAGATTTCACAAACATCAATAACTCAAATCATTCGTATTACATATAAACAGGTCACCCTCTGATCACTTTCTTCTTCTCATCATTCCAACCTTCCCCTACCACCCCCATGTCTATAATTCTTTCAAACACCTATCACATTTCATCTCCTGTAAAACCTGCATTCATTTCGCCGTACCTACCAAACGCAACATTCATTAAATCATAGTCACTTTCAATACCACTTTATTCTTACACTACGCTTAACTACCGTCATACATATTTTGATTCCATACAGAAGCTTACCACCTAATATTATATTATCTAACACCAGCCACAGAGCTTCCTTATTAATCCTATCATACGCTGTTGCAATCCATAAAACCTTAATGCAATTTATATTCTTCTTCCTCATTTTTCAATCATTTGTTTCAATGTAAAATTTTTGATCGACACATCCTCTACCACATCTAAATGCACCTTGTTCTTCACCTGTTAGTTCCCTTCAGTCACTCTATCCTACTCTTGTCAACCAAAATACCATAGCTCATATAGTCTTCCCTACAAACTTCAGGTAAAGCTAATTTCCCCTATATGTTCCTACAATTCCCTTATTTCGCACTTACCCTATATAAAGGGTACCTATTATGCTCTCATGCCAAGTCCTGTGAACTAATACCCTTCATAAACGCTTTGTTACACGACTTCCTAATCCATTCAATCACCATCTCGCCTCATTTCTTGATCATTTGACCAGTAATTTCATCTTGCCATGCAGATTATCCAATTCTTGCAATTTCTCACCTCCACAGATTCACCAAATCTCTCCTGAATTACCTTACCACATTTCCAAAATTGCGCCATTTTTTCCTTGCACCATCAAACCACACATATTCACTATCAACTCTTTATTACTGCAATGCTTTTGCATATTTTTCGAAGTGTTACCTCACACCTTCTCGCACTTTCATTTCCATCCAGTTTACCAAAGGCACTATCCCTTATTCTTTATTCTACTGCAAATTTCTCTCTACTCTTCATTCTTAATCTTTCGTGCTTCCTTCCCGAAAAGTTCCTATTCCCTTGTAAGTCCCCATTCCATTCATCCTCACTGTTCATGTTACCTCATTTTTCCTCTTACGTATGCAACTTTCAGTCTTCCTTTTTTTCCTCTTTACATAATTCCAAACATCTTTCTTTTGAGACCTCATCATTTGCTTTAACACATTCAACCACGCCTTTTTTTTTACTTTTAACCGCTTGCCTCATCTCTTCATTCCACCATCACTGTTGAAGATTCTTACTTCCTACTTTAGCACATTCACACTACTTTCTTGCTACTAATCGCAGATTGGGACTCTCTTTCCACTTCATTTGTGTCCATATTGTTCAGTTTCATCTTGTTCACATTTCACTGATTTATTTGCAAGTGTCCTCACATACTTTTCCTTATACCTGGTTCACTGTTCACTCTCTACTCTTAATCTTCCCACATCCTTCCTTGCTCTTCTTTCCTCTCCATCGAAGGCCCCACTAACTTAATCTAGTATAAAACAAAATAATGATACGATAACCCCATCCCCCTCACTGATTTAACATTCATCACATACACTTACATCTTCACCAGCACAAAATCAATCACATTTTTCACTTCGATACCATCTCTACTTACACCAACTCTTAAGTATATCTTATGATTTCCTTGTGTTTGAATAAAGTATTACTTAGCACATATAGAGAGTGCTCACTCAGAAATCAATTCACTCGAGCACAGCAGTGGTTGCGTCAACCCCAAATTCACCTGTTAATATCCATCCCTTTTCTGATCATCTATCCAACCATATTAGATTCGCCCAAACAATCAAGTCTGGATGCTGCCTACTCGCTCCCATCTAAACATCATTCCAGATATTCTCCGAAAAGTCCGCACTCTCCTCAACTTCACCCTCAGATGGACCATATGTTGCAACCACACATATCTTGACCTTCTCAAACTTGGATTTTAACCATTAGAAGAATTTTAGTACTCACGGAGATAAAATCCACCATAACTTTGGTCCACATGTCACCTTAAAATCTCAACTCCTTTTTCTCCCCCTCCTCATTCTCTCTCACTTCCTGCACCACACTTACACACACAAGTTCTCACCAAACCATCTCATAGCTTCACCTTTCCTTTAATCTTTGTTTCAGTCACAGCGAGAAAATCAAATTTACCCTTTTAAATAAATCCATCACCTCTTCCCTCCTCTCCTCGACATTTATTATTCTGACATTCCATGTAGCCATACGAATCATACATTTTCGCCGAAATATAGAAGGTTGCTTACGGAGATCGACGACTCATGTCCTGAGGGGCTGCAAGTAGTGACAGAGTCGCTAGTAAGAGATAAGTGATAGTGGGTCAGCTAACCCAAAAAACTACCACTGCCCCTTTAGTCGCCTTCTAGGGCACGCAGAACATATACTGTGGCTAATTCTTTCACCCCCACACATAGGGAAAATTATTGTTATTATTTTTATTAATAAAACTCAATATCAGCATTTATTTAATGTATGATTTTGGATGCTTTTTCAAGCTCCTGAAAATGTTTCTTTCAACAGAAGAAATGTTCGGATTTAAAATTTATCTTGAATAAAATAGAAACATATTGATTTTAGTAATATGTACCCAAGCTTTCGTCCGTTACATTTCAGTTCTTTCAGGAATAAAATTTTATTTAATATTTAACAGTTTGATAAAAAAATTTCGGGAAAAATTAGATACATGATTTAAATAACTAAAATAATCTATCTTTGAGAATGAGATGAGTCAACTACATTGAATTTTTATAATTTAAAGCCCTGCAATTGAAACCTGTCGCTTTGATTATAATTTTATATTATTATTGGTTTTTAATGTTTCCTTAAGAGCACGATTCCCCTTGGCGCAATTCATAAAAATCATTTTTTCTTGTTGTAATGGAGAGGACCTCAATAATGCCGTTATATGGTTTTATTATTAAGGTGTTCCTGCTTTTCTTAAATTGTTGAATATATATTTCGTGTGGCTTATACTTATGGTGCGACATTCTCATGTTGAGGTGATTTCGTATTTGTGTATTAAACTCGCCTGAATATAAAGAGTAGCGTGCCAGCAGTCTCTATTTGTCAGGAACATTGAAAATACGGTACGGGTCAACCGTGTTTACTATCTGTCCCAATTCACGTAAATGGCGCTTCACTGAGTAGAGGTTAAGCACGGAGCTCATTTTTCAATGATTATTGCTATCGATCTTCCTCTCTCAACGTCTTTCCCGTCTTTTCCTTATAACATGTTTTTTTAATTTTAATGTTGTTCTCGTGCCTAAAGCCAAGTACATTAGCCATCTGAAATTGAAGGTAGAGCACACTAATGAAATCATTTCTCTTCAATCAAAGTGGCATTACTAAAAATTTAGTTAACGACACAAGGACTTTCATTACTCATTTTGATGCTCAATTTCGAAAGTGATCGTTTCATTGTTATTCCAATTATTTGTAGGTATTATGTATGGTAGTATATAATTAAAAATGAATAACACTTATTTAAGGAGTGTGAATCTTTTCAATAAATGAAGTTTTCCCCTCTCATAATATAATAATTCCCCAGAATACGTATGTGACAGAGACATATATCGTTTGTTTTCAGAATCTGTGAATTAATTGGGTACTTTACATTTATTTTTATCTAACAAACTAATAGGGATAACCTAATATTTAGCACGTATATTTCTTTAATGCAACAACGTACCGAAAAACTAATTAGAGGAAAACGAAAAAACCGATTATTATGAGTAGCTACGGATTATTATATTTGTGAATATAATTTTAAGACTAGAGGATGAAAAGAGTAGTATGACGAAGATCTCTGACAAAAAGAGATATGTTCCCTTTGATTATGTGAGAGATGTTAAACAGAGACCTAATATCTAATACACAAATTTTCCAGTCCTCTATTTATATTTTTAATATTAAAAAAACAGCTAGACGAAAAATTAATTAAAGTAGGTCAATTTTTATGTTCTATTGCGAACGAAGTAAATTAGTTAAACCAGCTGAAGATCTCTTCTATTCATTGGGATATTGAACTCTCGAATATGCTATATGGTGACTCGTTACCCTATAATAAGTTCATTCTGAGAGAAGAGTGATGCTCGTCTACGTCGTTCGTACTACGTGTGACAGACGAGCTTTAATAGGGGTAGTGTTGGAGATTATCGGGTCTGGTTTCAATTAGAGACAATATCACTTTTTGTTGTGAGAATATTTCTATGCGATAGACAGCCTTGCTTATATAAAAATCTGGTAGCGAAAAGTCTATCAATCGCCTAATACCCACACGGAAACTGATACTCGAAATAAAGATCACGTCGCATTTGTACATATTTGTGAATATAATGTCTGAGCTAAATACAATTTGATAGTTGATCAAAGAGCTTGTTTTACAAGAATGAGGTACAACTCAACTATAAAGTAAAAGCCTATTCTCGAGAATCCGCGAATTCACTTACTTACGCTATTGGAAGAGCAGGTGGTTTTATATGTGTCCATCGATTGACTCTACAATCCAATTTATTCTAACTATATGGTTAGACTCAGTTGCAGATATAGAAAGGGAACATTCGTGAATTAATATACTTTAATCGATCGCAGAGATATTTAGTCGTTTGATAACTATGCGACAAGAGTCAATGTAAGTGTGTTTATGGTTCCTGTTTTTACAAGAGACAAACTTACATTCTAGTATTGATTCTCAACTATTAATTTTTCAATTAAGCAATATAAGGTCTAATTTAACGCGTTGTTAATTAGGATAGTTATTGAGAATATTAATGAGTCATGGTACCTCAGTCGATTACTATACACTCAGAACATGGGTCGCTTAAAGGTGGTCTCTTTGTTTTGCTTGTACACTAACTCATCACACCATAGATATTGTTCATCTGTTAAGTATATTCGCAAATCTACTTCACTTATTTTTGTGTATCTATATTTTAATTTAAACTAAAATAAATTGATCTTGCTAGTTAAATCAACAGATGAAATTTTTTTTGAAAAAATAATTTATCTAAATAAAACAATAATTCTTTCGATGTTTATATCAAAAAATTTATATTAGTCTCTGGTTTGTTTACAATGAGTCTTTTTCCGAATGTTTTCCTTATTAGTCTGTATAAACACTTTTAATATTATTATAAATACCTGCACAGAAACATGTTATCATCATGAAATAATAATTCACCGCCGTCTCAATACGAAGAAAGACATTCTGAGACCATGTGTATCTTTATTATATGAATATTCTTCAGCGAAACAACACCTTTCAACCACTTTTAATCATATTTGTTTGCACACAAGCTAGTATAGTCGGTTCCCGATAGTAAAATGGGCGTGCACAGTTGATTCGTAGGGATCTCCTTTCATGGACCAATCTTGTTCCGTTCAAGATATTTCTACCTGTCATCGTAGAAAACAGTATTTTTTAATAATCATGAATACACGCCCGCCATTCTATCATTTCTTTAATCAATTCGAGATACGTAGACACGATCATTCCTTTTGTTAATACTGGGTTTAACAAGACCAGGCACATATTCTCACAACCTGATGTACAATCCCACAAGGAATAGATGCACCTTTGCCAAGATCTCCAGTGCTGCACTCCCTTCCATCACAATCAAATGCTGTACTCATCTTTTGGAATGGTATACAGTTAATCTACTAAATCCATTTAATACACACTGCATTTTACTACCCTACCTGTTGTCTGGTGAGTAAGCCTTACGTCCTCACCAATATATCTTTAGTATTGTTATGATGCGATTGTCCTGCCGTGCGTACTTAAAGGTTCAAGTGAGGATAGGGATTGTGGAGATATAATATTGACTTGCTGCCAGAACCTAAGTCATACCAGCGTTTACTTCGTTACATAAAGGTCCTGCTTAAGTCTAGACAGTCTCAAGAGAAGATTGAGGCTCAGTTGAGATCCTTCCGGATAGAACTCAACTCTTCGACTTATAACTTTTCTGCAGCCTGAAGACCACTTACTTAAATATTTGAATTACGTCAAAATTGGTTACATCTACTCGAATTCAGATAAATTACTGTCCGAGGAGAGGAGGGAGAGAGTGATATAGAGGACTATATTCAGAATAGAGGTATATAAGTTCATTGCATGTTAGCATCTCTCGCTGTGCTTGATACATAGATAGCAATAAAGTCGAAGCCGGTGATAGAATTTGTGGATGCCTTCGTTGTTTTTGGGGTGACAGAAGAATAATTAAAATGAATAGACACATGTGTGTGTGAATGCTTATATGAGAACACAAGTAGACTTACCCCTCCGTGAAGTAAGGTTAATATTAGAGAGGGAGAGGAGAAAAGAGCTAGATAGAATTGTATAACAATGAGCTTGTATTATAAATGTGATACCATAATGTATGGTTTGAGCTGTACTCTAATTACTATGTATATTTTCTCGAAATAGCAGTTGAGAAATATAATCAGAATAAATGTCTTCTCTGACTCCATTATAGCTGATAGGTTTTAAACTGAAAAAATGAAATCATATCGAGAAGAAATTGATGAAGAGTAACAAATTTGGAGGAAATGTACAATGTATTAAAAGAGTAATTTAAAAAAGAAAACGGGATATAATTATTTATTGTCATTAAGATCGTATACCATAGTATAGATAAAATTAATGGAAACTTTGAGCTCGTGCTTCTCACCATGTGAAGCGCTTTCGGATGGTGGGAGTGGTAACGTTGTGTACCGATAGTTCGGAGTTTCAAGTGTCTACTGGAAATTATGGATGGTAATCGACCTCCTTATATTTTCGGTATACACACGGAAATAGCCGCTCTTAACACGAGAATGGATCGCACCTGGACTTGAATGATTTATAGGATTGGGGCCCGACGTATGCCGCCATCCAGATACCCGGTAATTGGCAATAGTATTGGAGCGCTTTCTATGGCAATGCTATAATCGATGATTTTCATAAAAGAATAACAGCTGCACGAAATATGAGTCTCATCGATAACAGCATAAAGAGCGTAGTAAACATTTCTCTCGATCATAGGACAGACGCGAGAAAAAAATGAATGAAATGGTAGTTTATGAATGTGCGAACTACTCTTGAATATTTGATTTCTTTTGCTTAGCAGCAAATGAGGGATATGTGTGCATTATACTAAGGGATTCCTTATCACAAAACAAAATTGCACCTAAAACATATAAAGATATAGAGCGAACAAAATTGTCCTTCGATTCAAGATTTTCAGTATTTGCTTCTAAGTTTAAATGACTAAGTACAGGTTCTAATAGTAGAAAAATTTTCTGCTTGAGCAAAAATATCAACTATGTTATTAAAGTTGTATTTATTATTGGTTATAATTTCTTTCTCTTCTTGTTTAGAATTAATTAAAACCTTGACAGTTTCCTTCGATCAAATTTTTATATATTAAATAAAATTTTATTTCCGAATGAATGTCTCCGGATAGGTAGTACGGAGGACAATGTAATCTACGTTTAGGCGTATTATCTACTTTCGGAGAATCAACACTTTTCAATGAATCTTTCTCAAAGAATTTGCTAATTCTCTTCACAGAATCTAATTTTAAAGAAATGTTCTTTTCTATTTTTACCATAGGTGTAAAGTACTTTCAGTAGGGCTTGACTATAAAGTCGACTCCTAAAGTAAGCATAATATTATGATATACGTTTGGTGCATTTAGCTTGTTAAGAAAATCTGCAGTTGGTTGATAGGATTTGGAAGATGCGATGATGAGTTCGAAGCCGAGATGTTTCGCCGCCCACATCTATGAAATCGTCATTTTTGAAAAACTATCTCCTAGAATGCGATGTATCATGATTATTATTTTGAATATAGTTATAAGGATCATTATTAATTATTTATATAATTACCATATTATTTATTATTTATTAGTATTAGTATTAAATTATTAATTCATGCACAGTTATTAAAATAGTTATTTTCAATTATTGTTAGTTTGTGGTAGTTGTAGTATTTTAGTTTTTAAAGCACTTTTTAATGAGAAAATAAGCTGAACCACAAAAATCCTTTGATTTCATTTAAAATTTAGAAATGATTTGCATACCATACAAAGCTACTTAAAATGCAAAGCTCGAAACTCTTAGGAGAGCGTTCAATGTGTCACAAAGTATGACAAACCAAATTGTGGAGAACTAGGAATAGAAGATACCGCAGTTTTAAGTGTATAGTTAATGTAAAATAAAAAAGAGACAAAAATATGAACATATAATATTAAATATTGCTACAAAGCCACTTAAAACTGAAACTCGAACTCTAGGAGACTTCAATTTCACAAGATAGCCATTGTGGAAAAGTTAAAGATCGATTTATGTTAGAGTTTGTTGAACTAGGAGAACCGTCAGAATAAAAACACTAAAGTTTCAACAATATTGTTTAATTATTTAAATTTGTCAAAAATTTTAAGATTTACTCGATATTTCCTGCAACAGCGACAGTTAACAACCCACTATGTAGACATTATTATATTGCCAAAATTTATATTTAATTAAATTAAGGTAATTCTTGTTTTAATTATGTATTTACTATTTAATCTATTGATAAATCTACAGTACTTTAAAAATTATAGATATATTAAACTTTATCTTATAAGTAAGTTACTATTAAAAATTTATAATTCAAAATGAGAAATCCGTGGATTTGGAATCGTAATGATAGAAATGTAGATCCTATGATTGAATAATTTTATGTTATGTATAAATATATAAATATACCTTCTTGTTGAACCTAAAATATTCAAGCAGATGTAGGCTATTAACTCTAGGATCTCCATACCTTGTCTATTACCTAATGTAATACGGAGTCACAAAACTCATATGGTTTCACTTCTCTCTGATCCTTAACTCCAATTCTTCGCAAATCTCTGGTGGCGTGCAATAGAATTTCTATCATCTACGTTCATATTCGTGTCAATAAAGTACATGAACTACACATCTTCATTCTGCCAAATTTCTTTCATAACATCTCTTCATTTGATCTTAAATAAACAATTTTATAATGATGATGTTAACTTGCGAACTTCTTTCGACTACTCACCATCTACATCGAAAATGAGTGCTTATCCTCGATCTATAGTAAATGTGGATGTCAGTTCTCTTCGTGCAATCTTCGCATCGCATCAACAGAGTTACAAATACTCGACTAAACATTTTTGGAAGATTGAACTGGTGTCAATCCTTCTGCCAAATGGACTTAATAGCTAAAAGACGCAACTAATAGATAGGTTCTTTTTTTGAAAAATTGATATTGCAAGTTGATCATGCCTAATGAAAGTTGAGTTAGGTAATATCATCGAAACTGAAATGAGTGAAAGTATGATACACTCTCTCCAATTCTTTCTTGCTACTCTCTACAATTCATTCTTGCTTTGCTCACTCTCTCGATCTCGACAATATCTATTAAAAAATAATTATATGCTAGAATTGGTAGATGAAAGAAAAGAAAGGTAATGCTACATACTTAGAAGTGGTTTATAATAAGGCATTAATGTTTTATATAACTGAAGCAATAGGCATAAAAATTTTATAAACTTAATGATTTAAGTTATTGGTCGTACTATTTATCTTAACCTCTGAATATTTTGGTATAAAGTTCAGATTTTTAAGTAATTTATTATACGAAGTTTAATAAGAGTTCTGGGTGGTCTCTGAAATTATGAATTAAATTACCTCTCCTAGGAAAAACAAATTTATTTAACTTTGATAACTTCTCTATTCCGTACAATTAACATTTATATAATTAGATTCGAAAATTATGAAAATAAACTTTACTTTCTAATAAAGCAAAAAATCTTATAAAAGACATTCACCGAAGTACGTCAAAATAAAGATGATATAGCTTTTATATAGGAGATCACTCGGTTATAATTACAAAATTCTATCAACTAACTCTAGTTTCTAAGAAATTCAAAACAGTTTAAAATTATTTAATATAATTGAATATAATAATCTTTAGATTGAAAAATATTACAGCTAAATATATATATGAATCACACTATTAAAGTAATTATACATGTCGTGAACAAGGTAATAAAAAAAATTATTCTCATTATTAAAACTCAATTGGAAAATAAATATTTCTTTGGAAAATTAAAATTTAAAAGTGTATTTTACTAAATAAAACAATAAATAATTAAATAGTACCCTTAGAGGTATAAATCAAGATAAAGAAGAATATGCTTAACAGAATCTTACTTTTCAAATTCACCTTCGCCGCTTCAGTTTTGATAGAGTAAATATTTTATATTATTGATTAAATATCTTGATTTTTGCTGAGCTTTAAATTTTTTAGAAAATATCTTATATATTTCAAAGATGAAGAGAGGTCAAATGCATTTTTATATTAGATGCACGTTAAGTATTTACTATATCTATTTAATTAATCTGATGGATAATATAAGTAGATATGTTAGGGAAAGCGCTCAACGAGAGTCAAAAGTAAGTGAATGTATCATTAAAGATTAAATTATATTTGAAGCTAATGTGTGAGATTAATTTAATTATTTTTATTAATTTTTATTTTCTTTTATTAATTATTTTTTGTTGTTTAAACCAAATTTTAAAAATCAAACCCCATCACGTATGCTTTTATTGTATAATAAGATTAAAGAAGGTTTTTTAAGAAAGAGCTAAATTTTTGTTATTGGAGCAAGCAAATAAAAAGTGCATTAAGAAGTCAAATAAGATAACATATTTCAAAAAATTTTACAATATTATTTCCAAGATATAATTAATTTAATATTTATATTCTGTGATAGCGGTAGGGAATTTTTAAAGAAATTATGCAAGGATTCATGAATAATATCTTAAAAATTCATTTGGCTCAATAATGATTTTTGATATAAGTTCACCGCGAACAAATCTCATAACTAATTGTACGTGAGTATTGTAGAAATACAAATCGCCAGAAGTGAAAAAAACATTCAGGAATTTGAACCAAAGAAAATTACAGATATACCTGATAGAGTAGCTATTATTGCTGCTGAAGCTGGTATGGGTAAGTCTACTGTACTGACTTCTTTAGCATTGAAGATGAAAAAATCTAACCCTTCTTTATGGGTTGTGAGAATTAACTTGTTAGATCAAACAAGTCGATTATATGAATGGCAGAAAGGTAAAATGGAAATTTATAAGTCAGAAGCTTTAAAATTTCTATATGGGGCTATGGATTTTCAGGTCTTTAGAGAAAATGGAGAACAAACAAAGGAAAAGAAAAATCAAATCATAAATAATATCATCAAGTTTTTACCTGTAGAGTGCAGTGGTGAAATAGCTAAAAACAATGAGGAAAGAAAGATCGAAGGATTAAATCTATTAGAAGTAAAGTTATTTTATAATTTTTATGAGCAAGGTAAGATCGCCTTGCTGTTCGATGGATTTGATGAGATTAGTCCAAATTATAAAGATCAAGTTATTAAGTTACTAGAGGTTTTAACAGGTACTAAGACAGAAAAGATATGGATGACTACTCGTCCTTATAATATTCAAAGTGAAGCAGAAAATAAGTTAAGTACGTTTTCATATGCTTTAAAGCCATTCCTTGAGAAAGAGCAGAGGAGGTTTTTAAAAAAAATTTGGAAAAAAAAATTAGAACTTAATATGTTAGATGAACAATACTCCGAAGTTTTTATTGATGAATTACTACATAGGTTTTCTGAATCTACAAATGATCGAGAGATGGAGTTTGTTGGTATACCATTGCAGATACATATGCTTGCTGAGATTTTTCAAGATATGTTCAAAGAATTTTGTGATTCTAATGAGCTGGAGCTTTCTGATGAGTATAGACAGAAGCTTAATGAACAGCTAAATTTGGTTACTCTGTATGAAAAGTTTATTGGCACAAAGTTTCATAAAATCCGCTTTGGAGAAAAAAAGTCTGGTATGAATACTGATGATCCAGATATAAAAGAGATGATTGAGCGAGAGTGTATGGAATTTATAGAAAATCACAAAAAATTAGCTGTATATGGAATGTTTAAAAAAGAAGATAGTCTAGAAGAATTGCTTTCTAAACAGGAAATAAAAAAAGTACATGCTTTAATAGATAAGATAAAGCTAGGAAAAGAAAAGACAGGAATTATTGATAGAATTTTTAATGGTATGCCTATTTTTATTCATCAGACTTTTGGTGAATATTTTGCCTCTAACTATCTTTGGGAAAAATTTAAATCAATTCAGTTTGATAAATTTGAAGAATTTATTAAGAATATTATAATTAAAAACCTAATTAATGATGATAGAATACAAATTTGTAAGTTTTTTCAATTGAAAACACAAAAGGATTTAGAAAATGATGTCAATTTCACTGATAAGGAGGATAAGCTTAAAATGCTATTAATAAAACTTGCTGATGAAACACGCAGTTATGGTCTTACTAAACAATCTACTAAATTGCTATTGAAAATAATTGAGTTTTCTTTGTCAGCAAAAGAAGGAAGTGATCTAAGAAGGATTGAGGATATTCAAAACCTAAAAAATGATACAAAATTGACATTATTATCCGTATCTGCTGAAATGGGGTATATTAAACTTGTTAATGCCTCAGGAAAAACACTTAATACAGAATTTTTACAGAGCAGTCTAAAGCGTGATAAATGGTTCTTTAGTCCCTTATGGTTGGGGGCTGAAAATGGTCACCTAGATGTTGTACAAATTCTTGTTGAAAAACTTTCTTATGACACTACTTGGGAGGATAAAGATAGAAGGATTTTACTTAATCGTATAATTCAAAAGGAGGCATTTAGTGTTCTTAGGTCTTGTTTAAAGTTAGATATAGTTGATGTTAGTAGTACCTTTCCCAGTTTGAATTATTATTATGAACAATCGCCACTAGTTTATTGTATTATGAATCGTGCACCATCAGATGTAATTGAGTTGTTAATAGAAAAGACTGATTTTGGTTTTATCAATCAGTTCACATTTCAAAAAATACCTGCTGTAGCCCTTATTGTCGGATCTTTAGTTGGTTTTAAAAAAAAAATTAAAAATTTATTAAATCTTCTTATAGAGGGAGTAATACTCGAAATGAATATAATTTTGGTAATATGTAAATAATAATAATAATAATGATAATGATAATAAATTGAAAGGTTATGAGCAATAATGACTAGAGACCAACAGAATTCAACGAGAAGTAGTAATTATTTCAGAGAAAGGATTCGACTGTGTTGAAAGGCCTATCACACGAGTCCCCCTCAGTAGAAGTGTATTTTTTTTTAATTTAAAAGTTAGCACCTCAAGGGCGCTGCCTTATTCTAGGAGGGGAACAACACTAGGTATACCTATTTTTTTTTTTTTACGATTACAACTTCTCCAGGAAACATATTATAAGCAAGAGCTTTTAAAAGAAGTAAATAAACTTGTGCAACAAAAGGATTGGAAAATTGATAAAATACTGGATGAAGTATTCTATCAAATATTGGAATTAAGAATAGGGAGTCGTAATACACAAAGCATAAGTGATCTTGAAAATTCTCAAGTATTTGAGTTAGTGTTACCTTATCATATGTTAAAATTTTTCTTTCAGGTTCATAAAAAAGGTAAGGAAAAATTACATGAAGTATTACATTCAAGCCTAGACATGCTGTGTGATTATAAGAAGAAGTTGCAAAAAACAACATGGAAATCTAATGGTTATACAGATGATGATGTATTAGGAACAGAATTAGAGGCAAAAACTTGACAGGCAGAAAGAGAGACTAGAGGAACTTTATATTAATATTAATCAAAATTATGAGATTGATGAAGCATTTATTGAAGTATCAGAGGAAACATCAAAACTCAAAAGAATATATAGTTTTATGGAGAACCTCTCAAAGGGAGTAGAACAAACTAGCAAAGTGCCAATTTCAAAAGAGTTAATATTACAAGTTGCTAATCTTGAAATTAGAAATTTATCGCTTTTGATTGATGTAGGAAAAAAAAATAAAATGAAAGTGTTAGAATATATTTTACAGTGTTCTAAACAATTACCCAGAACTTTGGAATTATTAAGACTTGTTGATGAAGTATTTCATGCTGTTGAAACCAGAAGTCCGGATGTAGGCAAGATATTACAACATGCGAAAAACTCTGGTTTTATAAAAGCAGCTGTTAATGCCCGTCATGAACAAGGTCAATACTACTTGATTTGTCTACAAACATTCGTATAGTTGAAATTATTCTAATTTACTTTGATTAGTTATCGGTGCAAGTTGAGTAATATTTTTTCGATTAAAGCTAGAGCATTTGGTCCTCCCAATCTTTTTTTAGTGGCAATACCCCCAGAATAAAAAATAGATTCCATTGCACCCCTATCCTTTCATATATATATATATATATATAATATATATTATATAATATATATAAGTATATATATATATATATATATATATATATATAAATATATAATTAATATATATATATATATATATATATAATATATTATATAAATATATATAAATAATATAATATATATATTACTTATATATATATATATGATATATAATATATATATTATATATAATATATAAATATATATATAATAATAAGGATGGGGGCGCTAGGTGAAAAAATTATCGTACTCCCGACTCCGACTCCCGACAACAGTAGTATAGATAGCTACTTCCCGCTCTCCAGTAGTCGATTTTTAGAACAACCGGACTCCCGACTCCAATCGAAATGGATGTAATTTTTTCCAAAATTATGAACTTTTATTTTCATCGTTTTAAGAAAAAAAAACAAAAAAAAAAAAAAAAGACATTATGACAATAAATTTTAATAATTCCAATAATAATAATCAATAATTACATCTTTTTAACAAAAGCATTTTATATTACGATAGGCTTACGTACGCACACGTAAACTTGTTGACAAAAAAAAATTACAGCACAATTACTTATTTAAATTATTGGACACTTAAAAATAAATAATAATTTAATAATTATTTTATTAAATTACAGCAATAACAGATATATAATATAATAATAAAAGTATTATTATATTATTATTATTATTATTATATTAAAAATATTAATTTTCAATATGAATTAATATGTAAATTATTGAATTAATAATAATACTAATAATTTAATTATTAGTATTATTAGTAAGTATTGTTTTTAATTATTCTTTTTTTTATGTATTATTTATTATTATTATGTATTTATTAACCATATCATTATTCCGATTTCATCATTTGTGATAAGTATTAATAAATCAATAATATTATTGATTATCATTATAATTATTATTCATAATTATTGTTATAGGATTAGTAAATGCAATGATCGCTTTCGAGGCTGACCTATATATAATATATTATATACTATATTATTATATATATAATATATATATGTATATATATATATATATATTATATATATAATATATAATATATACTATATATATATAATATAATATTATATTATAATATATAATATTAATATATATATATATATATATATAATATGATAATTGTGAAATCCAGTTAAAAACCACAAATATCTCAATCCATATCTCAAAACCTACAACAGCTACCAGGAAAGCAAATGCATTCGCTTGGAATGCCGGTTCAATTCTTGGTTTGCGGAAAATGCAAAAAGAAAAAATAAATCTCAAAAAACTACCATAGTACAGCGAAAGTAAATACATTTTGGAATCCGGTAAACATTTTTAGATAGGAAAATGTAAAAAAAATAAAAAAATAAAAATAAAAAAAATTATTGTTAATAAATTATAGTAATATAATGGATTAGAGAGCCATTTAGAGACCTTTTATGGTTTTACTTCGTTAAATATAAATAATTTATTAGTAAATTTTTGCTTTATTTTTAACTAAAGAAACCCAAGGGTATACTGCCACCGATGCAGAGTCGGGGGTCTCTCGTCCTTCCGGACGACGGGGTTGGACTATCCCCCCTCCGGGGAAAGGGTTTTTTCCCCTCCGAACCCGGCTCTTTGGTATTGTGGGTTTCGCCGGGGGTTCTCCGGCCCCTGCCCTCTACGGGGTCAATAAAAAACGTCCCCCCCGTTGTGTTCCCCGTCGGCTTTCGAGCCCCTACGATTGCCGTCTAAATACCTTTACAAACGGTAATATATCATAGCTATAGTATACACTGTCCCTGCTCCTAAAAAAAAGAAATAGCCATAGTTTTATTTTATTTTATTGCTTTACAATTTTTCTTATCTATATTTTCACCAGGATTCCAAAAATGTACTCCGTTTTACTGTAGCTATTGTATGTTTGAGAGTTTTTTTTTTTTTTTTTTTCTTTTTTTTACATTTCCGCACTAAAATTGCGACCAGCGCATTCCCAGCAATGTAATTCCGTTTTCCCTGTAACTGTTGTAGTTTTTGATATGGATTGAATATTTGTGGTTTTAAACTGGATTTCACCAATATTATATATATCATATATATATATATATATATATATATATAATATATATATATATATATACTATATATATATTATTATATATTATAATATATTATTATATATAATATATTATATATATACTATATATAATATAATGTATATATATACAGTGGGCGTAAATAACACCCGCAAACCACGCGGTGGCGGGGCGGGAGGAGACGAGAAGGGCGCACGGCAGTGAAGAGGGATGAGCAGCTTTTTCGATGAAAACTTCAAAATGAAAGCTCTGGCAGGGTTTAGTAAGAAATTAAAGAACATGAAATGAGAAAAGTTCACTTGAATGCATGTGTGAGACCTACATCAGTATATAGGAAAAATCGGAAAAGATATCCAGTGTACTGTTACAGAGAAATTAGCAGAAGTGGCGTGAAAACTGAAAGCGAATTTTGGAAAGTCAATAAATAAGTGATGTCACTCTGGTAGAATTTAGCATTCAAGGGCATCTGTGAAAATACAAGACACATTGAGAGTTAAATTCTGGAAACGTTTCTCAATTATGATTTTGTTATCCAGGTATTACCCGCTTTTTAAAAGTTATCCAGGTATGAGAAAAGCAGAACAAAATATATATGTGCTCCTATTCAGAATGAACTCAATTAGTTTGACTTCAGCAACCCAAAAGAATATTTCTGAAAACCTGACCAACTTTCAGTAGTCAATAAGAAATATGTCTGCATCAATTACGATGGAAAGAAGCTTCAAATTAATGAGTCATTCTTGGGGTTTATCCCCATAACACATCAAAAGGCCGAAGGTTTAGAAAGTGAGTGTGTAAGTTTTTGGAAGCATAACATGTTTCAATTAAAAATTGCAGAGGGCAGGGCTATGAACGGGATTAATGAGCATTTAGAAGACTATAATGTCAAAGTTTAAAAATAAATGAACCATGTATTGTTTATTGTAAGCTTTTTGCTTTACTTTAAACCAATACAGTAATGGTAAGAGTTTTAAAAATGGCGCATGCTCTTTTATATATATAAACCTTTTTTTTGAACTTGTAATACATTCTGGGGTTAAGTGACCCCAGCTGATTTTTCTTTATATTGTAACAGAAAACTTTTTTTGTCCATTCAAGTTTCCAGCCAAAAAACTCTATCAACCCCGGTCCATTAGACTAAAGGCGCGCACAAAATAAGTCGCTGGGGGGCGCAACTGACCTTATATAATAAGGTATATATAATATATGATATATATAATAATATATATAATATAATAATTATATTAATTAATATATATATATATAATATATATGACAGTTAACTTAACGCCCACAGGGATCGGGAACGAGCTCGAGATCAAAAAAATTTTTTGACAGGTAGCCTCTTTATGATACATAAATAAGATGTTCTAGGGTTGAAATGAATTTTTTTTTTTTACACCGTCTATTGCGAAATAGTTAGTTAAGTTATAAGTTAACAAGTAACGTTAAGTCAGGAAAGACAAAAAAAATTTCATTTCGAGCCTAAAACAACTATTGTTTAGGTATCATAGAGGCTACCTGTGAAATTTTTTTTTTTGATCCGAGCCTCCGTTCCGTGTGGGGCGTTAAAGTAACTTTTAGCCAAATAATATATATATATAATATATATATATATATATAATATATATATATAATAATATGATATAATATACTATTATATTATATATAATTAATATATTATATATATAAAATAATGATAGAGAGAGCGAGAGAGAAGAGAGAGAGAGAGAGTAGCAAAAAGTTGCTGGAGGCGCCACTGATATAATATAAGTAATAGTATATAGTATATTAATATATATATATATATATATAATTATATATATAGTATATATATTATATATATGATATATATATATATTAAATAATAATATATAATAATAGATGAGAGAGAGAGAGAGAGAAAGAGAGAGAGAGAGAGAGAGAGCCACGATAAAAAAATTTGATATATAATTATGGATAATAATATATATATATAGTATATATATATATAGTATATAGATATATATTATATATATATATATATATATATATATATATATATAATATATATTATATATATAATATATATTATATATATATTATATAGATATATATACTATACGCTGGTAACCACTTGCTGAATCAAAATAATCAAGGTTATTTGCTCACAAACTTACAAACCCCTGCCAAACGTAAGAAAGAATAATTATTCGTTATCAACTGATTAATTTTTTATATTTTGTATCAACTGATTTAATATTATTAAAGTTATCTTACCACCGAACTTAACTGGTTTGTGTAGATAGATTTAATTTCGGCGTGTCTTAACACACTAAGAAAATTTAAATATAATTAGAAATTCACGCATTAGGTACGGAAATAGTATTTGAAATGCTGACACAAACCAAAATCGTTGAGCGCCAGCACAGTGTTTTGTACATAAAGTAATAGTAATAATATTCCGATCATTTCAGCGTTAATTGCAACTACTGGGATAATTGGTGTGACCTATAGTTAAAAAAGCAGTTATGTAACTCTACTTGAACTTAAAAATTTTGTACGATTATTAATACCATCGCTCGCTGTTGATAATAATTCGTTATTGTGGTTACATGTATGCACTAAAAGGTACATTTTACGTTTTATTAAAAGTTTTAATTAACCTTATTTTTAAAACAGTTAAGAAATAAACAACTTTAAATTGGCTACAAACAATGTCAAAATAAAAAAATGTACGTCTTTTAAATAATAAAAATTCAATTTAAGTTTTCAAAATTTTTGTGTGAAAAGTTTTCTAATATCAAAATTGGGTTGGAGTTCGTAAAGGAGCGTTTTTTTTTCATCTGACCTCCCGTTCCGTCTCCAACTGTTTGGAAATCGACTCCGACTCCGACTTCCGACTCCGACTCCTTCCCCTGAAAACGCTCGACTTCCGACTCCGACTCCCCAATCTTAAACCCTGATATATATTAATATATAATATAATATATATATTATATATATATTATATATATAATATATATATGAATATATAAATTATATATTGAATTTATATATATATATATATTATATACTGGGAAAGTCTATATTTGAATCAGTTCATATTTTCTGAAAAAATTTTTTATGTTCAAAAAAATTTCTAAGTTAGGAAGAAATAACAGTTATAGTTTTAAAAAAATTCTTTAGTGCAAGCTTCTGGAATTATTCCAGAAGCTTGCACTAAAGAATTTTCTTAAAAAAACTTAATCTTAACTTTTCTGAACTTTAAAGAAGATTTTAGAACTTATAAAATTTTTTCAGAAAAATATGAACGCGATTCAAATTAGAACGAATACCTAGCTACTGTATCATTACTAGTATATATATAATTTTTTCAATAGTCCCTAAGTGGGTTTGACCTTACCTTAGGATGTTAATACAATCATATAATGCACGATTTTAAGTGCTCAAACGGTCCTTAATATATATATATATATATATATATATAATATATATATATATAATAATATATATATATTATAATATATATATATATATATAAGTTATTATATATAATATATATATATACATTTACTACAAATAAAATTAAGGTTTTTCTTCAAGCTTGGTACATTCACACCCTGGTGATTGAGAGCAGCCCAGTTGAAAAACCAACCTGATTCTAGAAGATATCTCTTGCAAGTAAGAAAACTGTTTAACAATCCACAAAGAAAAAGAGAAGCTAAGAATATATGTAATAAATTACATAGTCAAAGAATAGCAAAATGGAGAGAAAGATGAAAAAAAGTTTGTTAGATTACATTTAAAGACTATTGAAAGAAACATAGTCAATAATTTGGGTAGGCAGATCCAGGTTGAAGTTACAGCAATCCAAATCTTTGATTAATAAGCCATTGGATTTTCAGGAAAAGTCATGAGTCATGCTAAAATATAGTGAAGAGTTTCTCTGGCATGGCTATGCATTGAATGATGGCTAAATATGTATTAGGGAGATTTTTTTAAACTGGAAATTCTTAAGGCATTAAGCAATTTAATGTGAGTTTATGCTGTGGTCAAATTGAAAATTACTTCGAAATTGCATCTTTAAAAGGCTTAAAATTAGCTTCAGAAGGAACAGTTATTACTTGGTATGATCTTTAAGACAGCATCGTCTTCTTGCTGTGGTACTGCGTCTGCTTTGTTATCTATGACCTTAGTAAATCAGGTAAATCAAAAAATTTAAAAAAGGTTCAGAAGTAACACTGGTTGTGTAGTAGGAAGATAGCTTTTAATACGCTGGGAGTAGATAGCAAGAAACAATTAACTGGGATTGCTTTGCATACAGCAAACTAATTGGAACAACAATTGAATGTAAGGAATTGATGTATTTTGGAAGAATTGGATAACGAGAAAAGAATGTATAGCCTTATTCATTTAACTGGTAAAGAGAAGTTTGTTGAAGGTCTACCTGCATTTATAGGTATGCAACCCGAAGAACATATATAAGAGTTATTGCAAGAAAAAGAAGTAATGAATTAGTAAGGCAAGGACTTGAGTATTTAAAACAACAGTGATTTTCAAAGCTATGCATTTCATACTGGTACATCAGTTGTAGATTCTTGTCATAAAGTTCCATACCAAGTATATAACTGTTCTAGTGGAGGATTTGGAGGTGGATGCCTTAGAGCAGTTACTGTTATGTTATGCTGAAGAATACACAACGAAGTTGAAATAGATTTAGACTACAGTACTGCTTGATAGAAATATCACCTATATAAAATGGAGCAGAACAAGGCCAAATGATCCAAGTAATGGAAAATTGTTTTGTTTATCGCAGAAGAAAGATGAACCTGTGCCAAGTTTTGGTTCTTATTTATGTGAAATGCAATTGGTTTATCTGCAAATAAAACAGGAAATTATACTATAATTAGCCTAGGAGAGGGTAGATATTATTCAAAAGGATTTTTTAATAGCCCAAATATCTTTGTCGTTAATAATGGATTTAAGACCTATTTTGGTGGGGATAAGGACGGTGTACTTATTTTACAAGGAAGTAATATAAAAGGGAATTTATATGGAGAAGATGTAGTGAATACACATGATCTTACAGAATTTGCTTTAAATGCTTCAAGTGTGGATGTTTATAGGGGAGACACATAATATATGATAGTCATAATGTCCTTAAAACATTTAGAATGGATAAAGTTCTTGGTATGGTCATAATGTCCTTAAAACATTTAGAATGAATAAAGTTCTTGGTAAAAAATCTAAGGGAGATAGTGTAGTTAGTAGATGTGATTCCCAATTTATAGATGGACAAGGTGGTGCTGAAAATAATTCCAACATCATAGTAATAAACAATTGTAACTGTACTCGTAAGATACAGATTGTAGTAAGACCTAAGACTGATTTTAAGAATAAAGCATATAATGGAGAAATTCACTATATTGTCTTGCCTAGAAAAGGGAAAGCAGTGGTTACTCTATCAAGCTTGTTGGATGGTATACCAACTGATAGGCATAACTTCTTTAATTCTACGATTTCTGAGCTTATATATAGGAATATATATTCAGAATGTTAGTCAACTTTCAATTCCGCAGTAAAGAGTGCTACCTTTAGTTTTCTACCTACTGGTAAGAAATCAGAAAGTGCATTTGGTAGTAATTTTGATGAAGAAACGTTTAATATAACTATTTCAGATATTCCAGTTAATGTCTCTTATGTACTGAGCAATAGAGCTGAAGTAAAGATAGGAAATAAATTTTATGCTTCAAAATAGCAATGAATCTGCTGAAGCAATTATCAAGAATCATTTACCTATAGCAAATCGACTAAATAAAATGTCATTTTTTATACAATCACTTTTAAGTAATGAAACAGTTGCGATAGGAAGTGGAAATTATGAGGTAATGAATAACAATCTACTATATAAAAGCCATCTAGTGGGCAATGGTGGTGAAAATGTATATGTGATTGATTCTGGAGATAAAATTGAAGTTGATAAGCTTCCTCTTTCTGAAGTAGTAATTTATGGTCTTGATATAGAAAGCTCAGTAGATCCAGTTGACTTGAGAAATTTAGCAGAACAAGCAAATAAGTTCTCAAATAGCTTTGAATTACAAGTTCTCAAATCTGCAAATGATTTGTTATTAAAAGCAGTATTAACTGGAGTAAAGCCAACTGAAGATTTATCTATAAATAAAATAGTCAAATATGAGTATTTTACTGTGACCTTAAAAGATGAAGATAGGTAGTATAACTAGAATCATGTAATACTTAAATTAGATGATGCAAAAATAACAGCCCGCGGAGTGATTCCTCGCTTCTCTCGAAACCATTGGAATTTTAAATTACATATTCAGCCAACCAACAGTGTAACACACAAAGCAGATATGAAAAGCAAAAAAATTGTCCTGGTAACCTATTTTACATCCAAGATACACTTCATACGATTTGTTTTTTATCAATGTAGCTATACTTCTTTTCTGAAATTTAAGTGACAAGCAGAAAGGAGTTTGGATTACTGATGCAACTACTGCG